>QWTY01071937.1:0-10130 GCA_008033365.1 Pseudorectes ferrugineus | reverse complement strand
AGAATTCTGAACTGATGTGTTTTTATCAGAAAATGTTTGTTGATTCTGAAACACTCAACAGTATCCGTTCAGTTATTGACCCAATTGTGAAACAATTCTAGGAGAAAGTCCTCAAGTTTTGGAACAAATGATGCTCTGCAGTCAGACTTTCAAAACTTCTAGTTCCTTGCCAGCTCGCTTATCTCTATTCTTTTTTAAGCAGCCTGCCAGCAAAAGAAAAGGCTGGAAATAATGGAAACTTGAATTTCTAGGATCCTGGCTCCTCAGTAGAAAGCATTCCCAGGGTTTCCAGCCCTCTTGTCTCTTAGGAGCCCACAAAGTCCAAGAGCATTTGCTCTCAGGCACCTTCTGTTCCCCTCTCCTGCCTAGAGAGCAGAAGAGGCTTTTTTAAATGGCTTAAACAAGATTTAAATACCATTTAATTTTCCTGAGTACATTTTCTTTTCCGTGTCAGTTTAGGATGATTCCGCTGACAAACTCTACTCCATGTGAAGTAAGAAATTTAGCTCCTTGGTCCCCCATATAATTTCAAAGAGCAGCTAAAAGCCAAAACTGTCTTCCTTGCAATCTCAACGACATGCTTGTGTTTTGTGAATGCTATAATGTTGTTACCAAGCTCTTGAACACAAACCCCAAATGTTACAGCACCTCACATTGATACATTACCAACATTTCCATTGTTGTAGGGAAAAATAAATTGTAGCAACTGTGGTTACCACTAATAATGGTATGTCAACATTTAAATGTCACATATTAAGGGTTCCTGTTACAGGTAATGTTTTGACAGTATTTGGAATTGTTAGCCTATAACACTACAGAGTGCTGTCACCTCATAAAACATCAGGGAACAGAGTAGTAAACATCTTTATCAAAGATGTTTGAAGTCATGAAATGAAAATCTACCATCATTGTTTGTACTCTCTTGATCTAAAAAAGGAGACAAACAACCAATAACAAAACCTCCAAGCATTAGGGAGTTGCAAAGAAAGGCACTACCCCCCAGCATATCAACTATTCCCTGAAAATTAATTAGTGGGCTTTTATGTAGGCACAGAACTTGTCATGTATGATCCAACTGAGAACAAGTGTAAAGCTAAAAGGGTATGAAAAACCCCCGTATTCTAACTTGAGCCAAAGCAAAGACTGAGTGTAGTTATTTTACTGTGTGGTTGGTGCAAAATACAGATTGAAACATGTTTTTCCTAATGTCTCTTTTATCTTCTTGTGCTTTCCTGGGTGCACAGCGTCAGCGATGGTTGGTATATCATATTTTAATAATGGTATTTAAAGCATTTACGATTGAAATGTGCATGTGTTTGTCTTGTGTTTCTATTTTTATGTATATGTGATTATATACAGAAACTTTTAAGGTTTATGTTTTGTAGGTACAACTCTGAGTCAGGGCCATTTTCATTTTTAGGGGCCTACAATCTCCAAGTTAGGGACAGCTGATGGTAGTTTTCTTTAGTCTGTCTTGCCAGGTGCTAATACCAAGCCTTTGTTTTCACTGCTGTTTTCCACGTGCACTTGTGAAATCTCCAGTTGTCATGACCAGGTTGTCACTAGCGAAATGGTTTAAGCAAAACCTTCGGTACATAAATTATGTTAGTCCAATCACATTTGTGAGCAAGTCTTTATTTGGACATAATGATTTAAAGCTTCTCAACGAGCAGAAGCAGCTGTGCTAGACTCAACAGTTGTTAGACACAGCCTGTGAGGAAGGTGAGAGCACAGAGCGTGTAGCATGCTCCAGAAATCCAACATTAAGAAACATGGAAGAGGAATGTGGGCATCTCTCCTTCTCTGAACTGCAAAGTGAAGGAGTCTGTCGTCTTTGCATGATGGAAGTGCAGCCTGAGTTTCAGTAATTATGTATTCCATTGAATCTATAAAGGTAAGTTTTTTACAGACACCTATAAAATAGTTCCAAGAATAAACTTCCTCCAAGAGGGTATTGAATACAGCTCACCCTGCAGTGAGGGTGGCAAGCAAAGCTGTGACAGCCTGATTGGAGCAGCCCAGTCCAGGCTCTTACCCTGTTTCTCGTGTGGAACATGAGGTGCCTCAGCACACACACCCGTGTGCAGAAGAGCTGTCCTGATCTGGCCTTGTGCTGGAGGTGATTTGTGAACAAAGTGGGAGAGGAGAGCACAGCACAGAAGAGGCACTGGAGAATAAACGCTTGAGTAGTGGGTGCTTTGCCTTTGCATCCTGTATTCTGAACTTAACGAGATCAGATAAAGTTCCCTGACCTCTAGGGGAACACTCTTATTTTTAAACTTCAGTGAGGATCCAAATTTCACACTTAAGCTTTCTATTCCATTTCTCAGTCCAATCTCTGTTGATCTTTTTGGAGAGCTTAAAACTCAAACATGTGCCGAGATGTGACTTTTACAGCTCAGGCCTCTCTTTGATGACTGTCCAACCTCCTGTTTCCCTGCACCCTTATGCTGAAACATATTTTCATCTTTATTTTGACTGTATCCAGACATTAATAAAATGAATGTCTATTTTCCCAGAAATCTTGCAGTGAGGAGAAGTTTCCCTGGATCATGAATCATACCAGCAGCAGCTGCTATAATTTATTAAAATCTCAAGGTAGTTAATATCAGAAAGCTTCCAGGAGCTGCAAGCCATTCTCCCTGCATGCCCTGAAGCAGTCAGTAGGCTTGATGTCTTTCCATCTGAAATAAGTTATGCTCAGCCCTCTAAATAATCTTCTCAGAGATATGTAAATTTGTCATTGCTTCATTGGGTTTGTGCTGACTTAAGCTCATTGAGTGAAGTCACTGTGAAGTGATAAGTGAGTTAACTTCTGAGCCATAGGGTTGACTTTGGCAAATTTATCTCCTGATAAAGTGGAAGTTCTTTGTCTTGTACTGCTTACTGGTTTAAACCAGAATAGCTCACATCTTTTTACCCTTGACACCAAGAAAAGGCTGGTTTTAGAAGAGGGATTGTTTTTGAGCTATTTCTAGTGAAAACAAGCTCTGCTCCTCTCTTTTAAGGTATCAATCACATCCCTCAGTACAATCCCATTACTTAGCAGGGTAACTAAACTGCTCAGTCCTTGTGTTAAAATGCCTCTAAAGTAAAAACAGCTCCTTGAGGAGGACATGAACACAGAAAAACCAAGGCACAATATAGATGCACCCTTCATAGCCCTTCTTGTTCCTTCTCCTGGCCAGTACCACGGGGTGGCCTTTTTCTGCATTCCCTGAAAATCAGCGGATCAGAGAGATTTTTTTGACTGCATGAGGAGTTTCTGTTTCCTGAACCTTTAAAGTACAGGAAGCTGTAGCACACATGGGTTTTAATGAACAGGCAGAGTTACGCTAAGAACACACGTTATTAGAAGCTGAGGTGTCTGAATTTCACAAGGCAAAATATTTTAAGTGCTGTGCATTAAAATTACTGATGCATTAGATATATATATATATATATACACACACACACATATATATATATAGCACGTAATGTTTACCAAGAAGCTAACTCTATATGTCATTAAAAAGAATTGCCTAACACATTAGTCAAGTTTATTAAGTGAAAAAAAAAGTCGTAATTTGTAATCTGGGTCATTCCAAGTGATTTCATTACTATTACAGCTGTGGATGCTGAGAGTCAAAAGCTGGCATGTGCTGTTCTGTAATGATCAGAGAGCAGCTTCCCCTGGGAGCAGAGTGCTGGAGAGCCCTGTGCAGCTCAGGTGTAGATCTGAACTGAAGTCCTAAAAGCACATGTGGCACTCAGTGTTCTGCACTGCTGGGAGAACTGCAGCGTGGAACTACTGCTCTGTTCTGCATGTAAAGGAGAACCTACTCCTAAAGCCTTCCCATGGCGTGCTGGACTGCAGCTGATTGGACTTTATTTTTTAATTATATGTTTGCCAAAGTATAGTTTTGAAGACTCCAAAAATTAACTAAGAATTTGGAGTTACGTTGCAGAACCTGAGGAACTAGGAATAGTGATGGCTGTGGGAGATCTGAAGTTTGTGCTTTACTCATCTTTGGAAACTTGATTGCAATCACTTTGCCAGGGAGTCTGCTGGATGGAGATGTTCTGATTATTTTTTTCCCTTTTGAGGGTTGCAATTAATTTTTTAGGAATATTGGTTAAGAGAATGCATCTTTCCTTTGTTTATGCACCTACACACTTCTTGTCCTCCACTTAGATATTCAAGAGGAAAAAATCTGGATTTTACATTCCTTTAATGAAAGGAATGCCCAGCTAGCCATCTGGATTGCTTTGCTGTCCTCTCTATGCTGTTGGGCCATTTGGCCTTGTGTTTGTCATGGAAGTTTGAGCCTGCTTGTACCTGCAGAATCTGACATTGATGGTCGTGGGCTTGGTGTAGCTTAGAAGTGACCGTGGAAATGCCATGTCCCTGTTCCAGACAGGAATGTGCAGGAGCCATTGTTCTGAGGAATGCAACTGGTAACAGCACCTGGCAACCACATCACTGATTTCTGTTAGGACAGACAGTAGTTCATTTTGGTAATAAAGTTTAAAAGCTTTTTCAATAATTATGATCCACAAAGAGCAGCAATCTTTTAATGGATTAGCATTGATCACGTTGCAAATATGTGGAAATGTAACTGTTTTAAATGCAAAATATCACAGCTTCAGAGAAGGACTACACAGGGGTGGGGGGAAGTGGCTGGACTGAAGCTGCAGAAGGAAAGGTCAAGGAGGCCACGGTTCTTCAAGACAGTGGAAATAGTTCTAAGTCAAGTCATAGCAAACACGAGCAAACTGCTAAGTGACAAAATATCAGTTTGTGTGGAAAAAACTCAACATGCTCAGCATAAGAGCAGTGAGATGAGTGTGCTTCCAAAATGCATCATCTGATTTGCTCTTCGCTTGCTGGAAAAAGGGCATTGGAAGTGAAGCTACTTAAGACACCAGCAAACCGTGCTTAGATGTACAGGAGAAAAGAGCAGGCAGGACAGGAATGGGATGGATGTTCAGTGAAGGCTCTGGCTGCCTCAGGATGAAGGTCACTGTCCTTCTGTCACTGTCCCACTGTCAAACCGGCTGCTGTTGTTGTTCTGCAACTGGAGTTCATCAAGCATCTTCAGGTTGAAGCACCAACAACAATCCCTTGCTGTTGTATCCCTTTACAAGCCCAAAACTGAAAGCAGCCTTCAGATACTTCAGAAGTTTATCATCCCAGGCACACTGCAACTGCAGGGTTTAAAATGTAGCAGATTAGGCTGTAGGGCTAATTCTCTGAATTCTCCTTCTGGATAAGCAGTCCTCCTTTGACTGCAGTTACATCAATTAATAGCAGCCTTTGGGTAAATGAACACTGTCTGTTTATAACAGGATGTGTTTCACTTGGAATTTCAGCTACCGTTCGCTTGTAATATCTTCTGCATTGAATCTTCTTCCTTTTAATCCTTTGGAAAATACAGAGGAAGAAAAAAAAAAGGAAAAATCTTAAATACAGTAGTGAGCCTTGGCAGCACTGTGTCACGCAGGTAGAGCAAACTGGGCAGCACAGTTGGGGAGTGGTTACACCACACTGCTGCTACTGGCTCAGCATCTCATGGTATGGATCTGCCTTTAAGAAAATGCAGCTTTTACTTGGAAATTCTCAGACCATGTAGTAACTATTGCCAGGAGGTTTGTTCTGTTTCTCCACGTTACTCTCCTGATAGCAGTAGCTGGCAGGGTTATTAGATATTCATACACTTTTCAAATGCTAGCCTGTGATTTGAATTTGTTTGAAATTAAGCTGGTTTGACATGGGATTTATCTTCTAAACCCAAAAGGTATGGTCTTGAGATACTGCTGTGCATATGAGGGAAAGACTTGAGTTTGTGCCTAATCCCCACACAGATTGTTTTACAAAAAGATTTATTTTGTTTACAAGATATTTTCTTGGTGAAAAGCCCTGTTATTGATTTCATAGCACACAATCAGCATTCTCTCACTGAACTGAGCACTGCAACAGCTGCCACTGGAGTTGATGTTCTCAAGGCATTTCTAGTCAGAGCCCTGTTGCCAATTGCTTAAACCTTCAAAGTACTTTCACCCAACAGGCTGAAATTTTCTTGGCTCCAAGGTGACTTTTGAGGGTCAAGCCACAATTATTCAGCTTCTTTTAATGCAAAAAGAGAAAATAAAATAAGAGTGTTTTTCCTGTATTAAAAGTGCAGTTGTCACTTTAGGACTGGTGTGAACTAAGTCCCTTTAGCAAGCCAAGCGTGTATAAACACGTACAAAAAAAGTACTTGTAGAATGAATTTTCTTTTCCATAGAGGAGGTGGTAGCATCCAGCTTATAACCTTTTTTATGTTTCTACTAATAAAATGAATGTGAGTAAACTCAGGAATTTAGGTCTGAACTTTTAAAGCAACTCATAGCACTTGCTAAATACCACTGTATTTTATTTCACTGAGCTACATGCCTTTAAAATGCACAGTTTTTTCATTTGCAGTAGAGCAAGTATGATTTTATTTGCCTTTTTAGTGAAGCTCAGATGGCAGTGGGCAGTAAAGCCTGTCAATTTAACAGCACTGGGAGCGATTCAGAACAGCCCCCTGAGGTGGGGTAGTACTGCACATTTCGTTGGGCTGCTCTAAGGCACCACAGAACGTAGGAGACACCTGGTGTCAGTAACAGTGTCCATGTCTTACCTGGATTTTCCAATAGAAATATAGTGAACTCTTTGCTCATGTAGCCCTAATCTTTCCTGCTTATAAATCCTCTTGAATTTTACTCAGGAACAACATGGTGCACGTCAAACTTGTTTGGTTGTCAACATGTATACATGAATATTCAATGTTGTTATTCTATAGTATTTTTTTCACTTGATGTACATATTGTTGCTATGCTGTTGTATGGCATACTCCTTTTATAAGTTAACCACTGAGACTTATTAAAAAGTGGCTGACCAAGTAATGTAAGTGTTTGTGAATTCAGGCTGAAGTGCCGTTGCAGTTTTTCTGCCTAAAGATATGATATGCTTGAATTTAAGTGTTTTTAAAAAGAGAGTGTAATCCTCCAGAACTCACTTGGCTTTTTCCTAATGATGTCTTGTTTCATTGCAGGAGGGGTTCAAAATGGGATTAACTCTTGAAGGCACAGTATTTTGTCTTGACCCACTAGACAGCAGGTGCTGATGCCAAGAAAGTCAATGTGAAATTCCTCCGCAGTGGGTTTTTTATTTCTGAACACGTACTCACAGATACTATCCATGTGCCAAAAATTGCTTTTTTCAACATGTAAACTCTTGTGAGGCTTGCTTCTGTAAAAATCCAACTTAGTTCCAGTCTTTCCCTGTACAAATGTAAAAAGTTGTATTTGTTTATGAATTATGAATTAAATTACGTTGTTGTGTTTCTTTCTCTCACATTTTGGCCCGAGTTTACTATGCTTTATGGCTATTAGCTTGGAGAAGTTCTTCAGAAAGGTCACACATACCTCTCTCTCTCTCTGCAAATGTGCAGGCATGATTTTTACATAATACTTTACCTGGCAGCATTTTGAAATTATGCATTTAAGGCATTATTTAATATTCAAGCAGTAAAATTATTAATATCTACTACAAAAATTTCAATTTGCAGTGAAAAACATAAAATACTAACCATTAGTATATGCTTCAAAAGTAAATCTGGATGCAGTGTGACTGATTTCCATTACTGTGTGTGGTTACTACGCTGTACATATGTTGTCACTGGTTTATACAACCCAGATTTTAGGTCCTTCATTCATGTTTTAGAAGCTGACAAGTTGTTAGTCTACTAATTAGTGCTTAATGAGCCTAGAAGAACTGCTAAATTGCAGAATGGACAAAGTAACTGCCCTTTATTTTGCTATTTTTTAGCTGAGGTGTGAAGTATGTACCTTGGAATCCATTACATGCTAGCCATAACTTAAAAGGAAGATTATGGTCTTGCTTTTACTTAGGAACTTACGAAATTTTATGTATAAGCAGGCACTGGGCTCAGTTCTGGAATTACTTTCAACACCTGAGTGTTTACAGCCAGGCTCTGTTGAGTATTATTTTTTTACTCTCTGCTTTAGTGTTCCATGTCTAATTTTGAGGCTTTCTGCAGAGAATGCCCTCTAAGTTAGTAAGGCCTTTGTACCCACTGGTTGTTCTTGTTACAGAAATACCTGCACACCAAAATTCTCAGCTGCTGGTGAGATGAATGCTGACATGTCTATGCATACTCTTCATTAATCTTTCTCATAAGCAATAAAACACCCTCTTAAACCTATCTCAGAAAATTATTATCATTAGTTCAATTAAAAAACTTTAAAACCTCTAGTATTTTCCCCTCAAAACATACAAATGTGGAAAACCCCCCAAAATTTTCAGATTGGTTTTTAATTTTTTTTTTTGAGAGATTTTTTGCTGACACTTACAGTTTTGTCCTTAACAGTCACAGTTTACACCAAAAACACATTTTTCAAATTTGTTATCACGTGTGTATCTTTATGCCTTGATCAACAAAGTACTTGTGCATGTACCTGTGGGGTGCACTAAAAGAATGGTATTATTCCTTCACTGGGTTTGACACATCCTCAGGTACCTTGCTGAATCGGGGCCTTAACATCCTTACATTACATTAGTCTTCCTCTCTCTTATTCTGTGTTCATCATTCATATAGAGTATTATAGAGAAATATATATATAAAAATATATGAAATCACTAACAAATAGAATAGTATATGTTTCATAAAGAAAAGTCTTTATAATTTTGTTTGTCATATAGTATTTTCGAATTTGTATAATGAGGATGTTTAGTAGCCATAGCAATGGCCTTTTTTAACAAATAGAATTTGTATTTTTATTGTACTTTAAAAAGCTTTACATAATAAGCATCTATTTAGTGGTCATTTATTATCAATGGTAACACTAAGATAATATTTGCACATTTTAAGAAACCTTTTTCGTTACTGATTTTTATGATAGTTGACTGCAAATGGCATGGTTAAATCTTACATACCTGGTCAATACATACAAAAATACTTAAATCAACACAACAGTGCATTTTTAATTTTTATGTGATCCAATTGGAAACTGTATTTCTATGTAATCTCAAATGTCTGTTTAATTTTGCCTAAAATAAATGTTTTTAAATAAATTGCATCCTAGAACACAGTGTTCATTCACTGAAATGCCCAGTTGGAAGGGAGGGTGGGGAGGTGCTTAAATGTTGGGCTGGACCTGCCGCAAAGGAGGGTTTAGTGCTGGAATGGGTCAAAAGTCACCTTTGGAAAGGATCTGATCTCAGACAGGGTAGAATGACTCCAATCACTTTTATTACTGAGTTTGGACTAACCTTCAGTCAGCAGAGAAAAATCTTATTCTATATGCAGCTGTGTAATACTGATAATTAGGGAGTAACACTCTCTGCAGTGCTTCCTGGATTTAATTGACTTTTCTTTTTGCCTTTTTTCCCCCCATACTTCCCTGCTTAATATACTTGGCTGCTGACTTAAGGAGAGAAGGATATAATTGAATTTCTCCTGAGCCTTAGAAAACAATCTCTGTACCCAGGTGTGTTAATGGGACACGCTGCTGCAGATGGTGTCGATGCTTTTGAGAAGAGAAAACTGGTCTTAAACCATCTGGTAATTTCTTCCCTTGTAAAACTTCCCTCCAAACTGATGCTCAAAACCCATCTAAGCACTCGCATTTGTGGGAATGGGGCCTGAACAGTCCGCGGGAATGGGTGCTGGCAGGTAAGGAGCCATCATCTCCTGTGAGCTGTAACCACGAGCTGTTCCTCCCCACTGCTGTCAGTGTTCTCTCCCAGGCAGCGCAATAACACCTTGTGCTGCATCGTCACACTGTTGCTCTGAAAATCCCTGGTTGGGAGCAGTCGGAGGAGCCCAGGCGCCTGCTCTTGCTCTGGGCAGAGTGAGTGGGATGCTGCTGCTGCTCACAGCACAGTGTTACTTGTGGAAGTCGTCTTGTTTCAGAGAGAGAGTAACATCACCTACTAGGTTAGAGATACGGTGCTAGTGAGTCGTGAACAAGACTTTTTTTGACTTGTAAATTTGCCCTCCAACAAAAATAAATACCAGTGCAGCTTCATGCTGCCCGTTCTATCGACACTTTTTTCTTTCTTTTGGATGCCTTTACTTCCCATTTCTATTTTTTTCTTCTTT
>QWTY01071927.1:0-21156 GCA_008033365.1 Pseudorectes ferrugineus | reverse complement strand
GCTCCAGTGCAGCTCCACTTCCAGTTCCACTGGAGCTCCAGTTCCCACTCCACTGCAGCTCCAGGGCACCCTTCCCCTGCTGCTCTGCTCACCTGGGGCTCACCTAACACACAAAACCGCCTTCATGCTCATGGCTTTTTCCCAAGGTGTCTCCTACCTTGTGTTTAACAGACATTTTTTACATTTAGAAGGAGAGGTTTTAGCAAGGACAACACTACTGAGGTGTGCCTTTAAGCAGGCTCCAGCGATGTCTCTGCACTCACTCCGGGTCGCTGTTTTCACACATACACCCTGTGCAGGGCCCTGCTGCTGGTGCTTCAAAGGGACCAGCCTGAGAGATAAATGAAACCTCTCATCGGGGATAATCATTCTCATCTTTAAGAAACCCAGTGAAAGCTGAGGGCATGTGGAACCTGATTGTGATGAATTGGGGGAAAAGTTTGTGTCAGCTAATTAAAATCAGACACATACCCTGGAACGGGACTGCTGTGATGGGTTAAGAGTTGATTTAAAATCGTATCACAATTTTCTGGTCTTGGTGCATGAATTTAGCAGAGACAGCTCGGAAAACTAGATAATTAGATTCTCTTTCTACCTCTACCCTCTTTTGCCATCAAAGGCTTTATGTATACTGGACAATTGAAGCACAAATTAACTGTTGTTGCTTAATTTCTGTAGGCATTTTTATAGAAATCAAAGTATATTCCAGCTTATTCTGTCAAACTCAAACCCAGCTAATTCCAGTAAACTACTTTCCAGAAAGCATACAAATAGGGAGCAGTGATAACATCTCATTGATAATGTTGTTGTTTGGGGTTCTGAATTTTAAAGTGAACATTAATTTAAGATGATTACATGTTCATTACATTTTTCATTTTTAAAATAGATTACTATTGGTAATATAAAAAAATAATAACATTTCTGTTGCTTACAGACGCATCCAGCAACACTTTATTTTACAGTCTTACAAAAGGGGAGAAAAAGCCTCAGCTTTACACAAATACTCAGATAGACTTGCATTTTGCACTGAATGAAACAATTTCCCTGAGAGAAATCTGTGGTTCTGCAGCAGTGATTATTTCACCTTGGTATTTTTGAAAGGCGCTGTGGAAAATGTTAAGAACGTAAAGTACCACTTAAACCTTGAATTACCTCGTTTGGCTAACTTGAATTCTGAAATTATATTTTGCTGCTATGGTCCTCTTTTCAGTCTTTAATTCAGCTGAGACTGCTCAGACATTATGAATTCACACCAGTATATTTCACAGACTATCTTTGGGGAAACGGGCTTTTAGAGCAGCTGCCTTTTTACAACCTGTTTATGCCTCCTGTATTTGGATTTAATACAAAACATTTGGAGGGGGAGATACCACTGCCCTTACGGCAAGGACGAAAGACTCATTTCTGCTGTCGGTCCATCCTGGTGCTCTGCCTGCAGAGAAACACTTCCAGGCTCTCGCACAGCCACACAAACTACAAAATATTGGTGTCTTGAGTGCAATTAACGGGTTTTTTTTTAATAATGCCCTTCTCTGTTCATAGAAGAAAACTTAAATTCTTCAATAGACACCAGTGACTGTAGACATCTGCTTGAAGTGAAGTATGTAGGGCCTTCCTGCACTGAGGTGTTGATAGGCAGAAGTGTCTGGAGCACTGGGATCCATGGGAGGTTTGGTTTGAAAATGAAAGAGAAGTCTGCATTTTCTCATCAGACACACACTGGCACTGCCTTTCAGTAAAGTTTTTGACAGAAATAAACCCTGACACGTGACCTGTATTTCAAACTTAGGTATAAGGTAGTTTTATGAGAATACAGGCCTTCCTTGGATCCAGGGAAAAATGGTCCCAGCTGTTGTCTCCAGTGCTCCAGTGGCTGATTTTGAACGTGAGAGAAAAAAGTCGCATTTCTAGAGGTGGAAGAGAAATGTTTATGTGAGCAAATATCCAAAACAAAAATGAAACTGTGCCACAGGAAATAAAGCCAAAAGGCTGGGAAAGGCAGGTGCTCAGCAGTACAGTGTTCATTAACTTCTGGTGAGCAGAAATGAAAAGTATAAACCCAATCTGAAATGCCACGAGTAGAAACGTCAGCCACGGCAGATCCTCTGGCCTCTGCCACTCCCACTAGGCAGTGTGCATCCAGAGGAACTGGATCCAGAGGAGATGCCTCTGCATGGTGTCCTCTGGAGCTGCCCCCAGTGCTGACCAAAACCCTCTCCACGCCCCAGTGAGAAGCCTGAGCCCCTAAATCAGGAGCTGCCCAGGCCCCCTGCCTCTCTCCCTGCCATGTTTGCTCTGTGCACTGCAGGGAGGACCCATTAACACAGAGCTAATGATGTCAGGCCCGTAGTAGGAAATCTAAGTGGTCAAGTAATGTCAAAATTAATTTGTTCCTTTATATGATTCATCAGATGAATCACTAGACCTTTCAATTTACAATTCCCCTTTATGATTTATTTTGGTTTTGTCACACTACTGTTAAAGACACTCCTGCTCCCTGCACACACCAAGCTAAAAAAAATACATTACAAAAGCCTCAGCTGTTAAGTAGTAGCGTGTTGATAAAATGACTGAACAGAGCAGATGGGCTCCCACCACTGTGCATGTTGGCCCAGGGCTCCTGGTAAATATAGAAGAGCGATTTCTGTCATCCTGTCAGGGGTATTTATATGCTGCCAGTCACCATCCTATCAAGGGCAGAGTAGTATTAACATTCTCCCCCAGAGTGGTTTTTCTTGATCACTGAAAAGCTTTGCTCTGGCATGCCAAAAAGTCATGTAAAATGTTAGATGGTAAATAGCTTAAATAAAGGTGGGGTAGTGACCCATCCAGACACAAAACACTGGTCCTCTCTGCCTTCCTCCTGCCAAGAGGCACAACAGAAATCTGAGCTTCTGAGGGAATACCTTCAGATATGGTGTTTGTTGGAGAATGATGGGGAATGACAGATGGGACTCCTGGAGAAAAGGTAAACTGAAAGTTTCTATTCATTAAACAATCACAGAAATACCATTTTAAAACAAATCAGCAATATTTCCTTTTACCATAAACTTTTAGCCCTGATAACACCTGTGACTAGGTGACAGTGAATGTAAGAGCTCAGCAGAGTGCAAGGAGGGATAGAACTGCTGGAGCAACGAGGACAGGCCACACAGCATCGACAGCTTATGAGAGATTTTTCTTTTCATTAAAAAAAAAAAAGAGGAAAAACCATCACTGTACTTGTACTCGTCTCAACACTTCATCATATTACTTTCAAGGTTTGCAAACATCCAAAATCCCTGGAGACGAAAATAAGGAGTCCTAGACTTCTCAGAAGAAAAATTTTAAAAAAAAAGGACACGAGTCCCTCGCTATATTCTATTCTATTGAAAGCACAGAGACCTGGATTTATATGAGGCTAAAAAATATAAAGATTGATTTCTACACCTGCACCTAGAGCCATCTGCAAGGGCCTGTGCTTTGCAGGGCACGTCAGCCCAGCCAGTGTCAGCCGTGCCGTGGGTTGGGTGCAATCCCTGTTTCTCAGAGACACTCTGCATTTAGATCCTGCCCACTATCATGCTGGCAGCAGCACTGCTGGATCAGAGAGCAAAGCCCCAAACCGGGGTGGCACTGCCACCGTGACATCTGGTGATGCCCAGTTAGGATTGGCAATTGCCCATTCAGAGCTTTGGGGCACAGTAATTGTTTTTAATTGCATTTGGCATGAAGGTGTTCCCAGTGCTTTTCCCAGGGCCGAAGAGCCATTTGTGACCCTGAGGGGGCCGTGGTGCCTGGCAAGGGCAGCATGTTCAGGGCTGTGGGCACCCACAGGGGCTGCCCCTGGCCCAGGGGTGACGGCAGGGTGGCCCTGGGGACTTCGGCGTGGTGCTGCCTGCCAGGGGGCTGGGCTAAGGGCAGCATGTGAGGGAAAATGAGCCAAGCTCTGCAGGCCTGGGTGTCCTGTGCTCCAGTGTTCGCAGGCAGGGCAGTGCCCGCTGCTCTGGCAGCAGCCGTGAGCCAGCACACCCTGCCCCTGGCAGGACAGGGACTGGGGCCCATGCTGGAGGCCAGCCCGAGGGGAGGAGCAGGGGGTCAGCAGTGCTGCCACTCCTCTCTGGGGTCATGGGTTTTCAGGCAGGTTCCAGTATCTCTGAAATATCAGAGGAACGGCTTTCTCCCCCTTTGGATTAAGAGGGTTTCCACAATTTTTTCTAAATGAGATTAGAGAGATTCATGGTTTAACAAGACATATGTGGATTTTTATTCTGTCCTGCATGCCTTCTTCTCTCCCTGAGGTTCTCTTCCTACTCCTCTTCTGTGCAACAACTTTTTTGTCATGCTCGTAGCAAACTCTAGAAGGGCCCTTTTATTTAGTTACACCTGAAAGTAATTTCTCAGGACTTTTACTCTCATGGTATCTTTTGTGTTGGTGTTATAATGAGCAGGAAAATAAATCTTCTTGGGTACAGGAAGATTTTTCAATAAAGCCTGATAACCCCTGTATTTGTAAACACTGAATTCTTTTTTGAACAGGAAGACCTATAAACTATTTTCAATTTTGATGACTGACATGTATAAAATCAGTGGCCCCTTATCATTTCAGAACTTCATTCTGCTGCACCTTCTTCCTAGGGCAAATGTTTATGAAATAAGCTTATCCTTATCTTCTGAAACAGGCTTGCTTGTTACAGGAATCTACTTCCTTTGCTTTTGATGACATCTTTCCATTGGCCTTAATGGAGAAACACAACTTCTGAAAGTTTAGAACCTACTGAGGCATGGCATCCCTGAGAATCCACTTAATTCCTTCCCTCTTTTTATTTTTTTCTTTTTTAAACTTATTATAGCTTTGCTGTAGTCTGGACTGATATTATATAAACCTGCCTAAAAGGACAATGCGATTAGAAAACTTTCTTTAGCTTCAAGCCTGAATACCACTCAATTTTTTTCTAGCTGTTGCTCAGTAAGAATATTTTCCAGTTTGAATTTGCCATGCTGCCTTCCTTCTTCTGGGATTCAAAAGCATCTGCTGGTTTATACAAGTGAAACACAGGTGCATCAGTGCACCTACATCTCCCCTCCCCGAAAAAGCCACTTTTCAACAAAACAAATACCAGTGAAACAAAACCAAACCCAATCAGGCAGGAAAACAGAGGAGTCTTGTATAGGCAGTAGAACATTCGTCCTTTCCTCTCCCCCACTTCCCATGTACCCTGAAAATAAACCCAAAGTGTTTCTAAAGAAGATACTTGCACTTCAGTGGAAGAATTTGTGCTGGTTTGAGCCTGTGCAACGAAAAACCCTTCTCATAAAACTGTTTGCTGGGGGAAGACCAGCAAAATGCTGTGATTGATGTGAAGAGTATGATACAAAAGTGCCAGTGACATTGAGATACCGCAGTGCCAGCCCCTCAGAGGTGATTTAACCTGAATCTGCAGCAAGAGCTGCCTGAGCATCAGTAGTGGCTGTGGGAGAGCTTTGGGAACAGGTGTTTACTAACAGCCAGGGAATGCCTGAAAGTTGCTCTCCCCAGAGAATTGTTTTCCATCTTCACAGCTGCTAAAGCACATTCTAGATTCCCAGAGGGAAATGCTTATGGCCCCAAGTGGCAAAGAACTGTTGAATATCATCCATCTATCTGTCTTTTTATCTACCTGTTGAGGACAGGTAAGGGAGCAGGAACGCCCATTGCTTACGGAAGCACAAGAATCCCCTTTCTTCTTTGTAAAACCGGCAGAGTTTCATTCACAGGAGGGTGTGCTGTCACCCAGCATAACTATCAGCTCATCAGAAAGGTAAAACACATTAGGCCGAGGGATCCAGTGTGGAAGGAGACCCCAGGGTCTGCATGGCAGCAGTAACAGGCAGCAGTGAGGTAGCCCATCCCACCTGTTGCCTGCCAGTAGAGAGCTCCGGGAGCTGAGCTGGCTGCAAGTGCTGCCTGCAAGGGTTCCTGAGCCTGGAACCCCTGAGACCTCTCACAACCTGCTGCTCTAACACATGGGATCACTTGTGCTGCAGCAAGGGAATGTATCAAACCTCCTGATGCAGCACTGCCAGTAATCCTGAGTGGAGGCAGACATCCCTTGCAGCCCCACCGGTGTCCCCATGCTCCTGCTCAAAGACGGGACTGACCGAACACTCACGGCATTTCAGAAAAATCATCTTCTAGTCTAGATCAGGACTTGGAAAGCAAATCCTCTCTGTAAGTGCCCAGAGAAGGGCACAGGCTAATGACAGGAATGGTAGGATGTTCAACCCTGCTTCCTGTGCCAGGCTTTCACAGCCTCACCCCGCTGAGAGGGCATCGCTTGTGACGGGCAGGAACCAGAGCTGAAGCCGTGAGCAAGCAGAGCTCAGGAATGTGTGTTAGCCCTTAATGAGGACTGACTGGCTCTTAAAAGACATGTTAGCATTTTTTGCTTTAAAAATGCTTGAACTCAAAGCTGAATTCAGTATTTCTTGATACATTATAATTGAATCTGCTCAGACACAGAAGTTTTATGAAACTAATTACCTACTGTCTCTACTGGAAGTAAATATTGAAGGCAAGAACAATAAACATGGGCTGAAGTGTGCTATGCAAATAATATGTGTAATTACCAGTTAAACCCATGCAGTCTGTTAATCACCATGTGGGCTTAGATGGTATTCACAGCAAAGCAAAGGCAATATGACAGGAGAAGGCTCTCTGTGTTTTTGTCCCTCATTGCAAATAACAATTCATGAAGAAATATATCAATCTGTCTGTACCCT
Organism: Pseudorectes ferrugineus; assembly: GCA_008033365.1. Classification (NCBI taxonomy): domain Eukaryota; kingdom Metazoa; phylum Chordata; class Aves; order Passeriformes; genus Pseudorectes; species Pseudorectes ferrugineus. The sequence continues at coordinate 14,415 of QWTY01071927.1, read as the reverse complement.
GTGTCTCAACATAAATGATAAGAAAATTTCTTCTTTGCCAAATCCCAGCTACTGTAATCTTCCCAGGGACTGCTTTTCTAAAAGTACAGAGTAAGGCTTGGGTCACTTGTACAATGCGTAAAGCAGAGGGAGATTTTTCAGAAGCAGTGGGATTTAAAGAAAATCTAATCCTACCAATGGTAACAAAGTGGAGTTCTGAGCACTTCTTGAAACCCTAATGGGTTTACTTTTTGTTTTCCTGAATTTAAAAAAATGATGAAGAATATAGCTGAAGGAAAAAATATTGTAAAAAGTGAAGATAATCTGAGAAATACCTTCAGAACAGCATTGCCCAGTAGAAAAGACAAACCCAAAGTATCCCTGGTCTATTGGGGTTAAATCCAGGAAGGGATCTGAGGTGAGCAGGGAGATTCTGAATTGGGAAAGACAGAAGGGCAAGGCTTGTGTGTGTTGAGTTGGGGCAGCTCTGAGCTGTGACAGATGTTGACTGCCCAAAGTTTTTGGGGATTCTTCCTTGGAGAAAATATTTAGAAAAGGGATTCAAATAATCCTTTTCTTTTTCTTTTTCTTTCTTGCTCCTCTTTTCCTGTTGGGAAATGTTTATAGAGCTGCTCGAGATCCTGGCATATATTTCCAACCTCCTCTTGTTCCAAGAGGTTTGGCTCAGCTCTTGACCTCTTCTCAGATGGGCTGTGATTTCAGTTTCTCTCTTGACAACCGCAGTCTTAAATAAGAAAAACTTCCTCCCCGGCCAGCGTCCTACATTTCAGGCTGCAGCACTGTCTCCATGGCTGACCTCGTGCAGCCAGCAGCAGCTCCTGGGCAAGCAGCACAGCTGGGCTATTTTTGGCAGCCCAGGGTTCCTGCCTGGGGGCTGGGGCCCCTTCCCCAGTGCAGAGGGAGCTGGAAAGCTGTCCGTGTGTCCTGCTGGGCTGCAGGCCCGCATCACCCCCATCGGCCCCTCTGGCACAGCGAGCAGGGAGCAGCAGCTCCCAAAAATATCCAGAAGGAAACAAGGGGCTAATGCTGCTGGCTTATGAGCTGGGAGGATGCATTATTTATGGTGTGCAGAGACAAGAGAGGTAGAGAAGGTGCCTGGCAAAGCCCCCAGAATGGCTTATTTACCCCTGAGTAAAAACTTAGGTTTGTTGAGTAGACTCCATAAATTTAGGAGGACTCCTGAAATGTCCAGATGTTTCTGAGCAGATGAATAATGTTCTCTTTCTGAAAGCTCACTGAATCTTTTATCATTTTATGCACTATTTGCATGGGCAGGTCTTCTGAATGAACAGCAGTAAATAGCAACCTCTGGTACTGCCAAAGGTATCCAGCAAGGGAGGGGAGCCAGGGACTTCCAGAAAACCTAAGGATGTCTTAAGGGTGGCTGTAGCAAAGACCACTGTTAAATAGCCAGAAAACAAACATTAAATTAGTGAGTTAAACCTCTCTTAGGAGTCTGAATGTAGCTGTGCTGTGCCCTCAGACACAGCTGCAGCAGAGCAAGGTGTTGCACTCTTGGGCAGCCAGGCCTCCAAGAAGGATTCTGGAGTTAAGGCAGAAATTGAGTCAGCTCTCTCTGTTGAACAGATTCCGAATTTTTGTCAGTTTGGAAATAGTTTCTTCTCCGTGGTAATCCTCTAGCAATGCAGCTCCATTTAGACCAATTTAAACCGAAAGAAAAAGATTTTCCAACGAGAGCTCTGCCAGCAGAGTAGGACAGCAGGACCAGATTTATATCTTTACCTTGTTTGTTATCTGGAGGCTTTACACTCTCCTCCGATTAGGCTCTCTCCTGTGAGATTCCCTGAATGCTTGGAACAGAAAATGTCACTAACCCTGGGACTGCTGACAGGACTGGGCTGCCTCTTGGACAGTGGCTTTCTGTGTTTATTGTGTTATCTGTGTTTCTGTGTTTACTGTCTCCACATAAACCAGCCGTGCATCTCCTCTGTCCATTCCTGCACTGCTGGGTTAGTGCCAGCCATATGTATTTCATTAATTGAGCTGGCTTCCATGGTTTAATTCTTTTGTGGATTTCCTTCCAGATTCTGTTTTCCTCTGCTCTTGCCTAAAGACTTAGTTTACTTGAGTTCTCAGTCTCTGTGTGTGCTTTCTTCACTGATGAAAAAAGAGCCTGTAATGATTCTGAGCCTATATACATATATATGCTTGTTCTCTTTGTATGTTCGTGCTTTCCCACAGCTACTCCCACATGCACATATATATAAATATATATATGTATATACACACAGATAGCTGTGTGCAGTCCAAATGAGACTTATCTCACTTGCTAAAGCCACCAGCAGGCATTATAGTGCTGCAACCTTGATACACTGGTCACATTTCCAGTGGCAGTAAATGTGACTGACTCCAGCCAAGCCTGACTGCTCAGGACTGATGCCCCAGGAGCTGGATATGACAGAGCCTCTCTCCCCTCAGCCCCCAGCTCTCCCTTTGCTCTCATGCTGCCATCCTTGCACATCAACTTGAGTAGCTACAAGCTGGCTGCAACCTAACCCCAGCTCAAATCAGGCCCAGGATGCAGCAACAGCATTTGTTACTGCTTGATTTTAAAGAATAGCTGCAAGAGGGGGAGATGGCATCAGCATCCATCCTTTGTGACTCAGCTGGTGCAGTGACAGGGGAAGCAGCACAGCTCTTTCACAGCTCCTCCTCCTCCTCCAACTTCAACCCAAACCTCCCAAGCCAGGCTCTTGGAAGCTGGGAGTTGCTCATCACATCAATGCTTTGCTGCCATGGACCAAAGCAAATGAACATTTGTAGGATATGAAGAGAAAATCATGGACCCAAAGGGCAAGAGAGACTCCCAGGGCAGATTTTTGAGGAGGCACAGGTGGGTGGCTTAGCAGGCAGTGCATCCCTCAGGGAAAAGGGCCCTTGGGGCTGGGCACACTGTTTACACACATCACATTAACGAGCTGTCAGCTAAAACCCAGGAACCAGCCTGGGACGTGAGGCAGGACCCAAAGCCTCTCTTGCCAGCTCAGCTTCATCTTCACTGCATCACCACTGACACCTCTCCCCACTTCATGCAATAACATCCCATTGCCAGGATATCTGTCATTTTTATCAGTTCCTGCAGCTCAGCTGCTCAAAACTTCCTGCTAGTGTCATTTAGCCTCTCTCATCTCATAGATAGCTCCTAGCTGCTAATATATACTAACAATTTTCACAGTCGCCTGCTTTCCATCTGTTACAGCTTCACTGCTGCTTTTTTTCTAACTTCCTCTATGATCTCAGCTTGCTTTTGTTGAAGTTACACACTTTTTCATCCTTACTGTGAATTTTTGGGTTTTTTGGACATCAAATAAAATGTCTCTAAACAGGTTTCAGCTCTCAATCATATTTCCTTCGATTTCAGTTCCTTCTTGCAGATGATTCAATTCATAACAGCTTTCAGGCTGGTGAAACTGGTGTTTCAGAGGTGCAGATATGGCTGGCTGAGATTTTTTTTCATGGTACAAAATGGATGTAATGCAGTCATGTTGTCTTGAACCCAGGTGGTTTTTAACTTTCAACCCATGTGGTCAATCCTTTAGCTGCCCGTGTAACACTCCCAGAACACTCGGAGCAGCACCTTTAGAGTTACAAAATGTCATTTAGAATTTCAAACTCTTCTGACATTTAAGTATCATGATGTGATCCTCCAGCAGCTGTCTCCCACTTGGCAGCCTGCCTGAGAGCTCCCTGGTACAGACAGGTGAGGGAGGAGCTGATGTTCCCAGTCTCTTGTGTGATTTGCCTGTCCTTAGCAGGCACCAGGTAATGCCTGATCTTGTTTGTTGTTCCTGAGGCCCATGAGCTCTGTGCCTCAGCGTTGTCTGACTCACATCTGGCTAGTACAACCTTTGCTCAACTATGTGCTGCTGTTTGTTTTTATCCAGCTGATGCTCCCCTGGTCATCAGAACCACTTTGTGAAATTGAATCCCACGAACCTTTTGGGTTTCAGCAGCAGAAAGGTCAAATATGTATTCATAAATTACCAGCTCCAGTTGTTTGTGTTTAATCACCAGACATGTAGCACCTGTGACTCACAATGAAAACAATTCTCTTCCATTCCCTTGGTTTCTTGACCTCAAGCAGGGTCAATTCAAACTTTAAATTCATCCCATGTCTAAGGTCTGCCTGTCCTCAGGGGCAGAAGGTGTTCCAGACTTGCCTGAGGACATTTGCATTCAGGATTGTGGCTCTCAGGGAACATCTCAGGAGGAGCATCCCCAGGCGGCCCAGTCTTCAGGGCCCACACACCTGATGTGCTTCTGCCTGAGTGAGGAGCTGCAGACCCTGGGGGCTTCTTTCTTTGCCAGCTAGGAGGGCACGTGATGCTGGGCAGCACCAGAAGAAAGAATCCCAGTGCTGTGATCAATGGCAGGTCACCTAATGCCTGGGATTAGACCACAGACACAGATCCAGCAATAGGCAGAAGAGAAGCGCTGAGGACTGTGCAGCACTCAGTGGAAATCCTGCATCTTTTTTATTAGGATGATAAAAGAAATGAGGTGTTAAGTGAGAAGGATGTGTGCTGAAGGCATCAAAAAACCCATCAGCTACTTTACCAGCAGTAATGGTTCTGAGTGAGGGGTTTGGGTGCTTAGACAAAAAGGGTCACTAAGAGATCACGTCTATAATGGCTCTGAGGAGCCTTCAGAGATAAATGGCAGATTTCCTACAGATTGCTGATTTCCTAAGACAGATTTCATTCTTAGGCAGCGAAAACAAAATTTTCATAGTCAGAGAATTTTTTACTGAAGTGCAAATTGAAACAGCTAAACGGTGTTTATGCATGTGTATGCATATAAATATGTATCAACTTCCCTTCCTCACTTGACATGATTGCAAAAGAAATTCCCATTCTGACTTTTCACACCCACATGAGTACAGGAAGAAGGATTTTAAAGGTTGCTTAAATTTATGTATCCACTGTGAAATTCCTGAGTACTGAAAAGTACATTTTGTTGAAGAGATATGAGTGCTATGTAATTTACTGTTTGAGGGCTTCCAACTGAAATGTTACTGTACATGGTATAACACTTTTCATTGAGTGGGAGTTCACCTTGCTTATCTCTGGCCAGAAGTTTGCAGTGTTATTCTCTGTGCATCAGCTGCCCTCTACAATGGAATCAGGAGCATTTAACTGGTGTTACATAAAAGTCAATTAGTGCTCAGCAATCCCTAAAACAGCATGAAGGAACTTCTTGCCTTCAACAGACAAGAATGTGATTGTTTGCTATTAATATTAATGGTATTGCTGTGGGCAATAGATCTTCGGGGATCGGAGAAGTGTGATATGCAAAATGTGGAGGTATAAATCCAAAGCATAAAAGAAAGGAACAGAAAATCCACAGCTGTGATAAACCTTTGTCATCAGCATCAACAGCCTCTGTTCAGAGAGCGTGGTGGCTCAGGAGAAGCAGCCACATCCCACTGCCTGCTAAATCAAATCTCTGACTGTTTTTCCCAGAAGTCGGCCCCTCTCTGATGGAAGTGCTGCAGTGGCCTGCAGGGGATATCCCTGTTCCATGGACAGCCATGCTCCCTGCTGAGCTCCCCAGAGCTGGTCCTGCTTCCTCCTCAGCCTCTGCCCGTGTTGCTCTTGGACACGGCACAGATTGATGAGGAGCTAAAGTAGGACTTCTACAGAGCAGCCTTGTGCCTTTCACAGAAATAGGCTTGGAAAAGTCAATTAGCCATGTCCTGGTTTCTCTGGGCTCCTGCCTGGGCCAGCCTTGACTGCGGGAATGCTGGGGCTAATGGAAGAAATATTGAAAAGGCTCAGGATGAACCTGAATTCAAGGCCAGGAATACTCACAGAAGATTTCCACATTGTGCAGATTACATATATCAAATTGAATTTGATTTCCTTGCTGGTGGGCACAACTGGCTTATCATCGTGAATGTGTAACTGTAAATAAATAAATATATTTTCCTTATGCTTTGTGGATAAATGTCAGAAATTTGACTTTTCTGTCTTGGAGAGATGCCCCACAGATGATTGTACAGCAAGAAAACATATGTCAAAGAAAATGTTTCATAGCTCCAGCCCTCACTGAATTAACAGGTGGCTCAAAAGGCTGCAGTCACTATTTGAATTGTTTTCATGCTACCAGCTTTTTAAAGAAAACTTTATGACAGCAAAACAACAGACTTCATTTGCCACAAGTCTGGTAAACAGAATGAAAGGATTAAGAAGAAAGAGAAAATATCAAGGATGACACTGCAGCAGCTCTGGCTCTCCTGAATTCACCACCACAGTTATGTCAGGCCAGCTCTTCCTCCTTTAAATTAAAACTGTTCTGTTTTGGAATAACTTAATTTCCCAGAATACATGCTCTGGAAAATCCAAGCTGGATTTTTTCAAATAGATAAGGGTCAGAGGTTCAAAGCAATTAAAGAGTAGTAAAGGAGTCATATATAGACAGCCTAGAACTCAGCAAGTCTCCATGCCCAGGGTTGCTCATTGACCAGCTCTAAGTTTGTAGAGCACAGACAATGTTCAGCTCTGGCACCCCATGGAATTTATTTCAACCCTAAGCCCAAATATTGTCATTAGTGGGACTGTCCATATTTAGGTAAATTGATACCTATTTCCCAATGCCTACACAAACACTTGTGTGTAAAAAATGTCAGACAGAGCTTCCTACCTTTTCTGGCACTGTGGAAATTGTGTACCCAGACCTGCCAGGAACAGATGTCCTGGTGACTCGGTGTGGGTCAGCCCCATCTGCGCTGTTCCCTTCCTCCCCTGATCCTGAAAGAAGATTGACCTTCATGAGCAGGAGGGAATACTTTCATTTAGAAAATGTGCTGTAATAAACTTAATCTTTATTAGCTGGTGCACATAGAGCAAAGTTTGCAGTAATTGTACCTTGACTCGATAGATTAAAAAAGAATAAAATCACTTTACATTTGCCCTTGATATAGAGCATAAAGAAATAGAAAGAATCTACATATAAAGAATTTAGTACTACTTATGAAACCTAAAAGCTAAGTTCAGAGAAAGTTGTGCCAAGATCAGGAACATCCAAACGTGTCCCCAGATGTTCTTAGATCTGTAGCTGACACCAAAAAGGACTTAAATGTATAAACACAACAGCCATCGAAGGGTAGATCAAAATCACCAGTTTTGATGAACCCCCTCAAACCGGCAAGTGTGGCAAGCCCCAGGGTGTGCTCTGCTGGGATAGAGGCCTGGGAGAGAGGAGTGTGAGAGCCTTGTCCCAGCACCAGTCCCACTGCCAGCCCACACCTCTCCGATCAGTGGCAGGGCAGTCGGCTCTTGGTTCTGTCACAGATGGGGAGATTTTGTTCAAAGAATTGTTCCTGATTTCTGTGAGTAATGTGTTTTCTCCAGGCTTCATCTTGTAACAACTGCCCCATAAATCATGTTCAAGAGAAAATGTTTAGAAAAGCATCCAAAAGCTGTACAACTTAAGGCTTTTGCTAACCATTGATGAAGCTCTGTAAATGTGCAGCACATACAAAAATGCTGTATCTTTATCTTTATCTTATTTAATTATCCAGGAGTATCTTTAACTTATTTAATTATCCAGTCACCAGTTTTGGTAAACGCTGCAAGCAAAGGAGAACTAGCCAACTTTTTTGACTGTGTTTGCGTCAGATCACATCCTGCTGCAATTGCTCATGTATCTGTCATTAAATACATGATGAATTCACAGCAGTAAAATACAGAGAAGGGGTCAAGCAGTTCACGTTGTGGAGAAACTGAATGGCTTGAGGGCCAGTGACTCAGAAAAAGATGCATTTTTCCTGCTCAAAAAACCCACAAACCAACAAGTGGGAAAAAACGCCACCCACTAACAAAAATCTAGACCAAATCCTCTCAGTTCAGCTTCATTCTGCGGTTCAAATGATCAGGAACAACAACATCACACATCTTCTGGTCTATACCTCCCTGGCTGTTCTAATTAATAGTGGCCTGAGGCAGTATTTATTTCTTAGCTCACGAGATAATAGGTTATTGATTGATCTGGGAGCTAATAGCCAAGGTTATGTCTCACATAAGAAGTGCTTGTGTGGATTGAAGTTCATCATTGATCCTGTTTCCACACACTTGGGGGGATCGTGCATTTAACTGTCACATAAATAAGAACAAAAGACCCTTAATGACATTTATTGACTTCCAGAGATGTGATTCCTCACTTGCACCCACCACCAGTTACTGTGGTCAGCCCACAGCTTGCCACTGACTTAGGGCTGGTATTTTCAGTTCAGTGGCTCTTCCCTGCCACGAGCAGGGAAACAGGAAGAGCTGACACGCTGGAGTCTTCTGCTCCTGCAAGGATGGTCTGGATTTCACTGCCTGTTCATCCTGTGGCATTGCCATCTCACCACAGCAACCATGGTGAAACTCAGGAACCACGAGAGGAATGAAATAGCCAAAGAAGTATTTTAAAGGACTACAAAAGGTTTGGGAGAGATTAAAATCAGAAACGATGGAGTCAGAAATGCAGCGTGGAATTGAACACAAATATTGAACAGCAGGCACATGATTGGAACTGCAGAACTGGGCACAACTTAGAGCTTCCATTCTAATGGAAGCTTCAGGACCATAAAATCTGGTCTCATTGCAGAATATTTGGTGGAAAACATTTGTTTCAGTTATTTCACTTTGTCTGTTCCAAGTTTTAACATCCAGAACCAAAAACCTTATTAAAACATGTATTTCTGAAACGTGTTTCACAAACATGGAGGTTTCAATGATTTGATACAGTTCTGCAAGATGGTTTGAGTTCCTCTGAATTGGGATATTCAGAATGAGGAACAGTCTGGCAAAACAAAAATATAACCAAAACGTAAACCAAAACCAACCAAAAAAACCCCAAAACCCCAAACAAAACCAAACCCAAAAGCAAAAACCAAAATAAAAGGAAATTGAATAAATTGAAATATCTGCTTTGTTTAGATGGCACCAAAATTAAAAGGACCGTTTTATATCAAAACATTTTGAACTGTTCTAATAGCTGACAGAACCAGTTCCTCTACTATTCATTCCTCTACCCATTCATATCTGTATAATTAATTATTTTAGTTTACTCTGTATTAGGAGTCATCTGGAGATTGCTACTGAAAACCAAATGCAGAAAAGTACCTAACTCTCTTGCAGCCTTATGTTAGTGTTACTGAGAGATGCCATTTGTTTTTTCCTGGCCTCTGATTTTCCCAGCCATGAAGGTCCCTTTCATACAGTTCTGCCTGCCCCCCTGCCCATCCCCATGTTCTGCGTGGACCCACAGCCTTTTTGAGATTGTCTGCTTACTTATTGTTTTTAATCTGCCACAGCAGCTTGGGAATTAAGTTCACCTCCCAGTTTCCCCAGGCCTCTGGCCTTTTCTAAGATGTCACTGAACCTCTGTTTTCCAGGTGCTTGCCCAGCTCAGTCAGGATTTCCCAGTTTGCTTCTTCGCCTCCATTTAATTTTCAGGGAAGACACTGCTTATGAAGGTACATGATAGGAACCTAAAAAGCTATTAATTTATTTGAGATAAAAGCATTTTGGAACCGTGCTGCTCAGTGGCACATGAACCTTGTTTTTATTAAGCCATGTAATGGGGAAAAAACTAATATCAAATCCAAGGAAAAGCATTAAAAAGCTATTTTGCCTTAAGGTACAGAAGCTCCTGAAAAGCATGGTATTTTCTCCTCTTTCAACTATTACAGAGAAATAGCATTTTTATTCTCTCATTTATGTCAGTTAGGATAGCTAATGATATATATTATTACAAGACCCAGAGCCAGCCTCATCTCACGTTAGCATTACATTCTCTTCTTTGCATCTAGTACTGCTTTTCCGACTATTATGTGCCATCCAAACAATTTCAGATACAGTTTCAATTACAGAAAATAATAAGATTCTTGAGGAGTTGTAAATGCATCAAATATTTTAGCAGCCTGTCCTGCTTGGCAATAGCTGAAGGACCTGTTTGAATTTCCGGGGAAGGAGCTGGAGGTGCACATTTGCCTTCCATCAAGCAGCCCTAAAGTTTCTGTGCAATGCTAAGAGGATAAATATTATCTACCAGCATGGGAGAGAGCGTGCCTTGCTGTTTAATTGTGCACTTTCACCATAAGTGCCCATTAAGGGACAATGTCTGCTTTTATTTCCTCTGAACTCAATACAAATCCAACAGGAGCTGCAACATCTATAAACCCAGCTATGGAATTTTTGTTATATGATATTGTATTTTTTGGCTCAGGTTTGAGCAGGCCATACTAGTTAATGAAGAATTTCCAAATGGATGTCCATGATTTCAACAAAGCCAGTGCTTTGGGGAGAAATAGTCTGCCGTGTGGGAAGAAATTAAATAGATTTTGTCTGAGTAATTAATTGAAACGAAATGCAGTGGGTATTTGTTACTTGCCCTGCTGTATCCTGACATCAATTCTCTCTGCAGAACTCTAAAACTACAATTTTTAACACTGAGGATCTTTTTAAGAGCCTCCTTTTGGGTTTCTAATAATAAATTAAAAATTCCCTTTTTGCTTTGGGATCTGGATTTAGATGAAGTAACGTCACAAAAGACAAGTGCTCTGAAACAGATGAGCTTAATTTAATTTAAGGTTAAAAAAAATCCTGCACTGAATATCATGATTGGGTGCAAAGACGTGTGTCAGCACAAAGTCACTGGGATCTATTCAGGGATACATGCAAAATGTAAGACTATTTCCACGAGTGCTTACGCTGCTAATAGACCTCTTAAAAATAGTATAATGGAGATTGAGGTTTGTGTCTGAACACATTGTGCTATTTATCACTGGCAGCTGCACCTGGTTTTTACATTAATCTTCTTGGAGAACATGCACCAAAGAGCTGAAGGCTTGGAGCTGAGGCTGCTGCTTCTCCCAGGGGCTGCAGGACATCCTGTGAGTCCCTTGGAGAGCCGGATCCATGTGTGGCTCAGGGGCACTGGGTGAGGCATCCTGACTGACCCCACAGGCCTGTGCTGCCTGTGGCCTTTAGGGGAGGGGGTTTATCCCTCTTTCTTTCCCAAGGGTTGCATCCCATACATGAGAGCAAAGCAGTCACAGAGGTGCTGCCAGTGAAACTCCTGGGAAGTGCCATTTTCCCCCCATCTTTGTTTTGTGTGGCTGTGAAAGAAGAATGGTATTTACATCTGCTAAAATAAGTAAATAAAACCCAAAGAATCATTACCTTAATTTGAACTTCCTACTTATTTTACATTACTGCAACTTCAGCAAGTTTCTGTGCAACCACGGTGACTTTTGACCAGCTCCTCCTGGCTTCATCCCTGGGTTTGTTTGGGGCGTACAAACACCAGGAACGAGGTTGGTGAGTGATGTGCCAAACCTCTCCTTAAATCCAGCCTTACCCTCCCAGCTGGAATGAGTGCAGTATACTGGGCACCTGAATGCTCCAGAAAGGGCCAAGCCTTGTCAGGATAAGGCTTTTTTTTTAAGAAAAGCAAAGGCAAATTGCCTAAATACAAAAAGCATTGGAGTCCTCACAGAGCATGAGTGATGTGATTTGGTACCAGACAGCTACATCAGCAGGTATTATTCTCATTTCAATTTCATGTTCTTCTAAATGAAAGGCCCATTTCTGGATGTTTTAAGTTGTTGGGAAAAAAAATCTATGTTTATAGAGGTAAAATGTGCCATGTAGAGGTAAAATATATCAGATAATAAAACAGCAAAAGACCAGACTCTGCTATAAAGGAAAACAAACCTTTTTTTTTTTTTCCAGTAAGCAACATGTTTCTCTAAATAATGCATTAGCTGCTTTTCATTTTTCAAATTAGAGTCTATTATTTTCAACTTGCTATCACTCAGTACAGCTTGGATATTTTTAAATACTTTATAATCATGAACCCAAAAGACGTTGGCATGGTAAGAAGCTTAACAGCAATAAAAAGAATGTAAGTGGAAAGGTAGAACAGATGAGAAGCAGCAGCAATGCTTTTTATGATAGTAATCTAATTTTAAAATAGCTTCTCATTTCTATGCAAAAAGGTATTTGTGGAGTTGCTTCCCACACACCTGCAGGGCTGTGGAGCGGGATGAGCTGTGGGTGAAGGACAGGGGAGCCCTCGGCTCCTGCAGCAGGCTGGAAGCCCCTGGGCTTCTTATCTGAACTGTGCTGAGGAGCCATCACTGATAAAACAGTGCTTTCACAGGGAGAGGAGCGATGCTTCTTCTGCCAAAATTCAGGAGAAAAAGGTTGTTTAGGCATAAATTAACAAATACAGAATGGAGAAGGATGCAAGAGCCGGGGCTGCTGTACCAACCCCTCCCTATGGCCCCAGCACCTCACTGGTTTCGCTGCCTCTTGTCAGGTTTTCCTTCCTGTCCCCATCCAGGCCATCCTGCTCTGTGTTTGAACGCCTGGCACAAGAGAGCCCTGGCTGCAGCTGGAGAGTTCTCACAGCCAAAACAGATCAATGTGCATCCTTAGAGTCACTCTGCTTTGTTTTTATAACAGGGTTATCCTTCATCTGCCATATCACAAGAATTTTCATTGCATTATACTTTTCTATATTTAATGATAACACAAAATTTATTTACCTCATGTGAACTTGTTATTATTTTCTATCACAATTTTTCAGTAATATGATTAAAGAATCCTCTTCTTAGATGAAAACCATAATTTGCTATACCTTTATTGTAACATTGCTGCAGCAATTGCTGACTTGCAATGAAGCAGAAAGTAAAAATCGTCAAGTGCATTGGCATAAACCCTAACAGTAAGAAATAAAAAAAAAAAGGGAAAAAATGTCTTTAATAGTTTGGAATCAATCTTACAAAACTGGGAAAAATCCTTGGGTTATAACTTTAGGAAGGGAGATTGATAATAAAACATATAGCTCATTTTGTTAAGGATTAGGGAATTTTGCAATCTGAGAGACACTCAAGTAACTCTGATGACAAGCAGACAATAATTTTCTTCTAAGAAAATACCCACAGAGGTGACCCCTCTGTCAGATTGAGGGCAGTTTCCCATACTATAATATGATTTTTTCTCCAGAAAGACTGAAATCCTCCAGAGCAGTGCTCGTGTTCTGCTGTGCAGAATAGATCATTTTGACCACAGTAACCTTTTCATAAATGAAAGCAATCCATTCACAAAGGAATGTTTATGAGTGATGTGCTTCCTTCTACCATTTATTACTAAAGGCTACGCTGTAGTAAATTCCTTTCCAGCTGCATTTCAAACCTAGCAGGTAAAATATTCTGCTTTATTTTATTACATGATTTACCATTTATATCAAAATTGAATGTATATGTACATTTTTAAATATCATTAATATTGCATGCTCACTTTGACATTGCATTGGCACATAGCTTATTAGGTTTTACACATCTGCTTTTTTTTGCAATCTTTCTCTGAAATATCACTAAATCCTGAAGTTTGATGTCATCTCTGCTCATGAACTTGATGGGCAACGGTATTCAATTGCAAAGTTCCTTCTGAGCCTCCCAGATGTCTGCAGTCCTTTGTGCCTGTAGAGCCATGTCAGTGTGATCCATGGGCTTTTGTTGACTTAGTTTGATGAACATTTTTTTTCCTAAGTCACTAGAAAATCTTCTGCACTGGGCTCCCTTGCTTCAGGGCAAGGACAGCTGCAGAAGTGCTGCCAGGAGTTACAAAGTCTGCCACCTGCAAACCCCTCTGATATCCCGTTCCCCTCAGCTGACCATCCCTCTTTCCATGCACTGGGCTCATTCATAATGGGTCCAGAACTCTTGTATGCCCACAGTGTCACCTGGGGCTCACCTCGGCAGCAGGATTTATCAGCAGCTCCTACCAGGCCATCAGTCAGATCAGAGAGCTCCTGTGGTGGGAAGAATGGCAGGAGATCTCATTTTCCCAGGTTTACTTGCCAGTACCTATGAAAGTCCTTCTTTGGAGAATGTTCATGGCAAAAAAAAAAAAAAATACCAAAAAAAGCTCCTTATGTTAGATAAAGAAAATAAAACCTTATTTTGGTACTGACTGCAGTAAAATCTAGGAGTAACAATACAAATATTTAATGTGCTCCTGCCCCTGCCAGGCAGAGTTGTTGCAGCTGAGCTGGGCTGGCCGGGTGCTGCTGGATGTCCAGAGCCTCCTGGATGGTCCAGATCCTCCTGGATGGTCCAGGTGCTCCTGGATGGTCCAGGCTTGGAAGGAAGCAGCAGCCTGGTGCCACCCCACTGCAGAGAGATTTGCCCAGCTAAATTATCCACTCCCCAGGCTGTGTCGAGAGCAAAACCGGAGTCACCATCTCCATTCAAGTACTGTACTTGCTTAAAGGCACAACACAATTAGTCCGCTGTCACATGCAATTAGTTACCACCATGTTGGCACATCTTGTAAAGCTTTTTTTCTTTAGCTTATGTGCAGCTAATTGGAGCCTGATTCTGGAGAGCTGCACCAC
>QWTY01071921.1:0-11245 GCA_008033365.1 Pseudorectes ferrugineus | reverse complement strand
TTATATAATATTACTTTGTTCCTATATTACAGTTGAGGAATGTGTAGTATTTGAAAGTATTTGTCCCTTGTTTGTGGTTGTTCAGCTGGAAAGATTTCTTTTCTTGTTGTTTTCTAATGAAATGATGTACAGCCACCACTCAACCTGAAGTAAAAAGGGCAAATAAATTGCTTCTTTCAAAAGTTCAGGCCTACATGTCTCCCAATTTAGAACACTGAAATCTTTACCTCTCCAAAATAGTAGGCCCATTCACCGTGAGATACTGTGAGGACAGCTACTCATCAAGTACATTCCTTCCTCCTTTTTTTTCTTAGCAGGCCAACTAGAGGTCACTTTGCAGAAATTTAACCTTAGTCTGCACTAAGTTGGAAAGATAAATTCAACTCCTTTTTTTAAGCTGGATTCTATTTAACACCTGATTTATGTCAATTAATAGCTTTTAGAAAATTTGAAAGCATGTTCAATATCAGACTGAAAACTATTGCTTTGCTCAGTTTACTTGCTTCTCTGTAATAATAATAATAATGATGATTTTGGTGTTAACATGTTATGATGGGAGTTGGACTCCACAATCCTCACAGGTCCCTTCTAACACAAGATATTCTATGATTCTATAATCATTTCACCACTGCTTGATCATACATTGTGAGAAGTCATGTAGTTCTGTTTCCTGGAAAGGAATTTGTTCCCAGAATTTTACGGGAGCGATACTGTATTTTATCTGCCCCTCTGGTCATGTCTTAAAAGTATTCAAGAGGACTGCACTTAATTTCACCTGATTATGAAGGACGAGAAGTTAAATTTGTTGAGTATATTCTGCCAATTTTTTTTTTTAAGTATTTTAGGGATTTTTTTAAGTGAGGTATCTCTTGCTTAGAAATACAGCTACATCACATGCAATATTAACAACTTTGGTATTCAAAGGATACATTCAACCACCTACCTTTCATCCACTGGAAAAAAAAGAAAAATCTGTTTTTTTCTGAGATGATCCACAAGCATCTGGGGTTTTTTTCAGTTTTACTAGAAAGTGATGAATCCCTGCTCTTCATAGCCAGAAGTCTCTGTAATACACTCCATGTCCTATTTTGTCACGCTGAACAGACTACAGCTTGACCCTGACAGAAGACAACAGCTAAGCAAAGGTACTGCTTCAGTCTGATTCCATCTCATGAGCGATTATCAAACGCAAATAAAGATGTCCAGTTCCCAGGTTTTTGGTACCTTTCCTCAAAGGAATTCTTTTGCAAAGACATTTCATCTTCTGATGTGGTTGTTTCAGTTGAAAAAATGGCTTCTGGCTGCCTTAAAGGTGCTGAATTTTACTGTAGGTGGAAACCCCCATTTTCATACACACACACTCCACAGGCAGGTTTTTAAACTTTCCAGGTGCACTTTTTGAACGTATTTTACTCTTAAACACTACATACTACTTTTGCTTATTTTTTCTACTCTATAAACTTTATCATTAGTCTCCTCCATAACTAAGAGAAATATGATTTCTCCACATTAAACTTTTGTCACATGAAAAGAGGATCAACTGCTACACACTGTTACTTACACTACCTTCATCACAGCCTAAGGAGGTTCCTTACAATGGCAAAGCATAACTTTTGCTGTTGTTGTTTTAATTAAGTATTTATGTTGACTCTCCAGAAATACAAGCCAGAACCTGCAGTGTTTTTTCCATGCACTGGAGTGACAAACATACTTACAGTCGGAAATGTTTCCAAATGAAGAGCTCCACTTTTAATTCATTTATAAACATACAGACAGTCTTTTGTTTTTAAAGGGGTCTCACCACCATTTACATCCACAGGAGAGATACTTATTAACACAGTACAAGGATTTCATCTCAGGTAACTCTGAGTGCAGTACCTGGATCACTGGAAAAGAAACAGCTGCAGTATAATACATGCAAAAGCAATTATGGAAACTGATGTGATGCCAAGTTACAAAGTATTATCAAATAAGGGTCTTCTCCTGCCAACTATGGGAGAGTGCTTTAATCCACAGCTATAAAAATAAACACCACAGCCCACAAAGATTAATAGTGTTTCCTGCCTCTCTGCACTGGCTACAAAATATTTTGATTGCACTTCTGTCAGGATCTAATGCAACTACAGAAAATGCTTGTCAGAATGGAATTTTAGAAAGCTGATGTCAGTGTCATATTTCGTATTTCCATTTTCCCAAACTATGCTTATCAAATGGGGGCGGGGGAAGAGAGAAGAGAATTATTTAGAGAAACAAAGAAACATATCTCATCCCATTATAATTATTCATTAAATACAAAACAGGTCATGCCATTAATTCATTTTTTAATGTACGTTTTCTTGATTATTTTTGTTCTGGAACACAAGGCATACTATTAACCAATACACAATATTAAACAATAACTTACATTCAACCATAGTGCTTACTAGGTTTTGGGACAATTCTAGAGAACACTAAATAGCACAGAAATTGAAGATCTTAAAAAGCCAGAAAATCCCTAAGTTTTAATAGAAATCCGTGTTGATTTAGCACAAGGCTGAAAGAAAGGTATACTTCCTTTTTCCCCCCTTTTTTTCCTTCCAGTTCTCCCCAACAATCCAGCGCTGCCATGTGATGCTGCAAAGCAAGGAACCAGTGAAACAACAAATGTCTCCTCTCAACGTGGGACTCAACTCTTCCCCCGCTTGAGTTTCACGGCTTGTGAATTCTTTGGCTCCACGTCCGTTTTTCTTGTTTACGTAATTTTTGAATCAAGTCAGCAATACTGGAAACATCCATGGTAGTGCTGTAGCAAGGGCAGTGATCTTCCTGGCTTTAGGGACAGCAGTTACAGATGCTGTGGAAGATATGGGGGGTGCTTATCTCATTGATTTGAGGACTACTTACACATGGACATCAGCTAAGAAATTTTCCTATGGTAAAAAGCCTGACTTCTAAGTACATTTTTAACTAGTAATTCAATTTTGCTGAAATAAAAAGTTTTTCAAAACAAGTTAAATTTGTTTTATACTATTTTCTGCCTCTTTTTTGGAAATACAATTTGACCAGAAGAGAAAGAAATTTTAAAGTTAAGTTCTTCCTAACTGTTTCCATAAAAATTGTGGGGGAAAAAAGAAATAACATCTCACTATGCCAACATTCACAATCTCTTGCTTTTCTTCTTAAGTGATACACTCTAATATTCATTCATCAACACAATAGATGTTTTTCTTACTTTTGCCCCACATATGCACACACAGATTTGTTTATACACACTTCAGCATTTGCCCCAGTCTATTAAGAAGAGCTCTGTAGCAATCAGGTGATTTCTATACTTCCAGGAGATTACAGATCCCAAGAACTTCAAATGTTCACTTATCTGGATATTAATCTTATCAGTTGCTTTTCTTCCTGACTTAACATACAGGAAAGAACAACATGGACATAATTTGCCTAATTTTATTCATTTCAGCGGACCACAAGCTTGATGATACCACAACGCTTTATTTAAATAATTAAACATTTCAGTCAGGAGGAGACAAACAAGCCTCCTAGGTTTTGTTTAGGTAATACTATTAGTCGTTTTACTAATATCACACAACCTAAGGCAACACTTGCAGTCCTAATGAGGATTTACCCAACTCCTGAGGGAGCAGGGAAAAAGATCTGCTCCTCTCTCAAGACGTTTGCAGTGGTATCAGTGAAAATACTGTTACCTACTTCTGAATGGGAATTAAGACACTGAAACCTGTCTGTTTCATTCCCCATAGTCCTCATCTCTGATGCAAACTTCATAGGGCTCTAAATTCAGCTGTTTTCATGTGCAACATCACACGATACCTGAAATGGCATCCACTGACCACTCAACACGAGGCCATAATGGGGCCCAGCTTCTCACCCAGGAGGGAAGAAAAGTTATCTTTCATGTTCTCCAATTAGGACAAAGAACTGCGAATCTCAGTAACATCATCACAACAACTGAACGAGGCCCCAATCCAAGCCTTAATTCTGGCTTTTCAGGGCTATGTTGGATGAGAACCCAAAAAGTAGCAAACAACAACTTGCTACATTTTCAGTTGTTGGTTTTTTCCAGTTTAGAAGTGTGTGCGCGTTGGTGGGAGTTTCTCCTAACCCCACATTACAGCCTGGAGGTTAGGAAATATTTCCCAATTCATGCATGTCCTTTACATGCAAGGTAAGCTTACTAGGGATAATACTTTCATTGCATGATTGCTAACAATGATTAGCATTAGCTATACACACCACAACAGGAACCCACCCGTCATTCATACGTTACAATTTTACAGACAGCGGGGTAAAACACAGAACGTGTGGCACACCTGGTCTCTGGATAATCTTGCAGACCTTTAGCTTGCGTAAATTATTCCACTGAAGTAACGGTAGCACTGTAATTTACACCAGATGAAGACCGATTCCAAGATCTGTCTCTTCCAAACAGAAATATCAGGAGAGTAAGTCAAACAGTCTGACTTGACAGTACATTTTTTCATGCATTAGTTACCTAAGTATAAAATTGCAATCAAAGGAAAAATAAACTGCAAAATTATTTGGTGTTGTAAACCAACCTCAGACAATCTACTGCAGATGTGACCAGTTTCAGTGCTGCTCAACCAAGCCTTTCAGAAACATCCTGGGTGGGACCTGCCCGCCAACACAGCACCTCGAAAATCAGAACACCCAGACTGGTGCTGGGTTTTCTTTGGGGAATAAGGAGTTTGGGGTTTTAGTGTGGGGTTTGGGGTTGGGGTTTTTTGAGGCAATCGGGTCAGGAGACAACTGCTGTCCAGTGGAAGCATCTTGTTCCAATCTCCCTGACTAATGTGTACTGAGGATCCCATTTGTATGTATCCATCTACCCAAGCATGTCGGTAGCCAACAATCCTTGGGTTTAGTGGCAAGAATAATGTTACTGTATTTTCTCTTAGCAAAGTCAGAAGAACAGTCATCTAGAAAGAACCATGGAGCCAGAACCAGGAATGAAATTAGATATCACACCAGCCTCTCCTTAAAATTAATAATCTACCATTCATGCCAAATTATAACTTTATATTACCACAATTCAAGGATGGACTTTAACAGAAGTTTAATTACTGGAAAATTTCTATCAAGCAACAGTGGCTGAGACTGTAAGTTCTAAACAAATTCTTCTAAAGAAACCAATATAATCTTAAACTGACAGTTTGATTCTGATCATGAAAGTTAAACACAGTCTATTCCCTTGTCCACTGGAGAGATGAATGAAAGAAGACCCCTCCATTAATTGGGTTTTTAATCATAGTTATGCTGGGATAAGATTTTGCACTTGAAATCTGAGACTTGGAGCACACAGGGAAACGTCTGCAGCATGCATCAATGACCTTTTGCAACCGAGTTCTGGTATAGAAACAGGACTTTTCAAATGTCCCAGCATGTTCAGTTCTAGGGGTTTGGTCCAGATCCAAAACTCTGGGCTTGTTTAATAAGGAGATTCCAGGCAGTCCACAGCTGACCCTGGGCAGCCACACTGGAGCTCCAGTTTGCTGACGTGGACGAGCTCTGTGCTGGGGACTGAGTAGGTCCAGATGCTCCTTCTCTCTTCAGAAAGGAAATTATAGTCTATAGAAGAGGAGCTTGGCACAGCCAGCTTTCTAAGCTAGGAAATTTCATGATCTGTTGGAATATATTAACATGTACATTTTTAACTCCAACAGAGACATAGCTTGTCTCTGGAACAAATGTTTGATAGGGGCAGAGTTACAGGGCCTAAGGGAATGCAAGGGGCTGGATGATTTCATTTCCCCTAAGCTAAGGCAGTTGGCAAACGTGGGTATGGTTTACTGTTTTTTTGCCTATTTTGTTATGAATTGTGTGGATAATTGATGGCAGGTTGCCTAGAGCCTGGGATAGGCCTCCTTCATGAAAGCTGAAGTAAATAAATGGTGGCTTGCCCTTATTTCACTGGTTCTGTGTCAAATTCAGGAATTACAAAGACTGGCTTGGCATTTAAAGGTACCAGCCTAAAAGAAGGGAGCAGGCTCATCACACACAGCAGCAGCCTGGATGTCACGCCAGGATTGGTAACTGCTCCTGGGTCTCAGCACTGACATCAGGCCCAACCTCTTCTGGTGAAAAGGGAGAAATTTCCAAGCAATTTTCCAAAGACCACTGGTTACCAAGCTCTGAATTTACACTACGTACTGCAGACCAGAAGGAAAAACAAATAAAACATGTGAAACTCCTGGGAACTGCGTGGTAAAAAGACAAAGAAGTTTCACTCATCATTTTCTCAGCCAAAATTTTTCTTGTACAAATAAACTTGTAAATATCACATTCAAATAAAGTGTTTATCATCTCAGTTATATACCAGATCTGCACAGGCGGCTCTCCCTCAAACTATTTCAGTGCCTACTTCATGAAAAGTATTTTCACTACATGTAAAATATCTAAGGTTGGTAGTTCAGTGCCAAGCGTACCAGAATCAAATTTCCACTTCACAATCACCTTAACTGTGAAAATAAAATTTCATTGTTCAAAACACTACCTTGAAATTAATCACTTTTCTTACTTTCACGCTGATCTATAAAGGCAAACAATAAAAGTGTACATGTTTACTCTGTTTTTCCAATGTAGGAATCAACTCAGAATCATAATTAGGATCATCAAGCACTGGTTTTCTAACTGTTTCACTAATGGGAATCAATACATATTAAAGAAACCAGTTCTCCCTTTTTACCCTTGAAGTAATTCATCTACAACAAAAACAAATTTGGAGTGAATGATACAGATCATGTTTTTCCTTCATGGTGCAGAATTGAGGGCAAGCACAGCATAGGGCATAACTAACTATGCATTTCCCATAACTGCTATGTAATTTCAACTTAACTGCACTGTAAGCTCTATAAAGTCCCTCCATGGAGTATATTTTCTGTGCACACCTCATCGCTGTGGCTGGCTGGATTTAGGTAATTAAATTTGATGTCAATATGGAAAAGGCCTCATTCATCACTTGCAAGCTCTCTCTGAAAAGAATTCACTCCAAGGAGCCCAGCGATACAGGCACAGAGACAGAAGAGCCAACTGGTAAGGTACAGAACCTGTGACTGCTTTACTCAGAATGTAACTACCCTTGGGAATCTCTCAAGGGCAATAAATTAAATCCCAGATGCACACCTGGTAATGAACACTGAAAGCACAGAATAGCATTGATGTCAATCATCTACCCGGTTACAGAAGCATCTTCTTTCAAACAGGACAGCAAAATGTGTGTAACAGTCTTGCAAAACATCCTCCTGCAACTGAGCTACAGAATTGAATATTCCTGCTACTTTTAGTGTCAAGCCTGAGAGACCAGGAGACCTTACAATACTGCCTCAGAGGTGCACTGCACAGGAGCCAAGCTATGCTTCACACGGGCTCCAGAACTGGCTTTACAAACTTACTCCCTTTCAATCAGGCCTCAAGCACCTGATGTCCTGGTACCATCTTCCCTAATATTAACTTCTTATGAACACAGGTAACACCTTAAACTGAGTGGGAAACTTTCCTACACAACAACTGATTAATTTCAGGTAATTGCTGAACTATTCACATGTTATGAAAATAGAGAATTCAAATGCCCAATGACTCAGAATTTTCCTTCATCAGAAATGCAAAGTCATTTTGGATCAAATTTTAAGTTTTTTCTGCTCTCTGTTCTGTTCTTACACTCTCATGCAGACTGCATAACGTATAGACCAGCCTGTTTAAGGCATCACCAAAATTTTCCTTTTTATTAGAAAAGGAATATTCATGCCCTAACCAAACAGTTCACATTAGGGTCCATACTACCCACATTTCTTTCTGCAGAAAGTCTCTCTGAGTAAGCATGGTCTAAAGCTTTGGTGCAACACATGACATGAGCTTTAGTCACATATGACATACCAGAAATTTTGCAGGCTACGAAAACCTGGATTTTGCAAGCATGTCAGACTCTTCCTCATAGGGCTGTGAGTGTGCTAACACAGGTACTGGAAAACTCATTATGCTTTTAGTTGGACTGAAAAGAAAACATTACCCTTCAGGCACTTTGCATGAAGACAATCTCATTTCCAAAACCAGAGCTGTCTGGTTGCAGGCTCCTACAAGTTTCCCACAGGATGGGAACTAAAAAAAAAAAAAAAAAAGCAAAACAACCAACAACAAGAAAAGTAGTGTAAGCTAGAACAGAGAAAAAAAAATGCATTTTGAGGAAATACGTTGTGTTCTTTAGTAGTACATCTGTCATTAGGGATAATAGTTAGATCTGCAATTTCTCCCAGCCTCAAATCTCCTACTGGGCTACAAAAATGTATAGCAGAGAATGGCACACGCCTACATCACTCTCAGGGACAGGGGCTATGTTTAGTTCATTAAGACTTGAAAGAAACATTTGAGATGCCTGAAGATATTGTGCTGCATTGCACAAAAAGTATAATTGCTCTAACTGCCTCTGTAATGACCCACAAGTTACACAGCAGATGCCTTTTCTTTTTCATATCTGTGTTCCTAAAACATTGTCATTCTATTCCTAATCAAAGTGAAGGTAAGTTTTCAGCGGGACAGAGGCTGTCAGCAGAACCAGCTGCAATTTCTGTTATTAAACTTGCCTTTACCAGGCTTGTCCTATACCATTTGTTGTTGTCTTCTCAGAGCAAGGCAAGCAGTACAAGAAGCATTGCTTTAACAGGACACACAAAGGGCAAGAGAGAAGCTTCTTCCGCATTAGCTCTGAAATCCCTTGTCAAATCTTCATCTTCCTTATGCTAAATAACTCCAGGGGGAAGGAAAAAAAAAATAACGCCCATCCCCCTCAAAAATCTAACAAAACTTACGCCACCCCCCCATCCATCCCTGTGAAAAAAATCTTGCCTCCTGCCTACTCAGGCAAGTACTAAAAGAACCAGGCCTAAGCAAGATCTAGCCTCAAACTTCACAGTTTGTTAGGTATCATAATAATTAGCTATTTGTCTTGCCTGATTCTGACAAAATGTCCTAAAGCTCACTCTGCCATTTCAATAAATAGTTGTAATTCAAGACAAAAGCAAAAGCCAGAGGATCAGAGTGCTGGTATTTACATCTCATTGTGAGCTGCATTCCATTGTATAAACAAATTACTTAGAATTTTCTAAGTCTTGCAAACTTCAAGGAGGAATTTCAGTCTTTCAGCCTCCGGAAGGGAGGAGATTTAAGGGGGGGAAAAAGAAGGAAAAAGAAAGAGAGAGAGAGAGAAAGTACATGCAAGAATAAGATGAAGACTTACTTAGCCATCTCATGAAGAAATAAAATCCACTTTGGGGTAAAAAAATAATTCTCATTTTTTGGTTTTGGTGACCAGAAGTATAAGGTGGCAGTTCTGGCAAACTAAAAACTACTTTTAGTAGAAGTGTATCCTTTAGCTAAACCAGCCCCAGATCTATGCTCTCAAAGTAAACAACTGAAAGTCAGAAGATGAAGCACTCCATTACTCCTAACCAGATTCAGATTTATATGATTATACTGGGAGATAACAGGCATCCTTTAAAGCCATACCTTTTTTTCTTGTGTGAGGGTGGAAACAAAGGGACAAACTGGGTAAAGGTCTGTAAACATGGGCTCAGCACAGCCCATACCTCTACTGTAATTCCCTACAGTAAGTGTTGCACAGTGTCTCACAGCTGTGTCCAAGAGCAAAGCCTGTAGGGAATTATTTGATGAAGCTATACACTTCCAGGAGCTATACTCCTGGATCCTAGCTAATCTGAGTATTGGTGCCTTCTAAGTCTGGGTAACAATATTATTTAAGAGTGCATGCTTTCACTCCAACTCATCTTTCAGCCCACAGACTAGCTTTAGCTCAAGAGCAGTGCTGTATTTCAGCTATATTTGCAGACTCCTTTTCAGTTTAAACATTTAACCAATGGGGTAAGTAGACTTAAAAAAAAAAAAATAAAAAGCATGACAGGCAGAATGTCTTACTCCATTTCTCAAGAGAACTCTACTTGGCAGGTGGTACCAGTGATGTAATTGCGCTTTGAATGCAGGGATGTTGGATGCAGTCATGAAGAGCAGCAGCAGGGTCGTGCTCTCTTCTGTGGCATTTTGAAATTGCATGCGTGTCAGGATTGCTCAGCTGTGATTCCAGTCCCAGTAAGAGAAAGGCAGGGTACTGCCACACCAGAAAGTTTCTTCTCATGGCATTGAGTCAACACTCACTGACATTTATAGGACTCAGACTAAGCCACAGCTGTATCCTGTTAGAAAACAGGACCATAGGAGCATCCCCTTTCCAGGCAGAGTCACATTCCCTTCTGCTATCATCACTCCAGCCTAGGGGTCCTGAAGCCTTCTTCCAGACAAAGCTATGGATCAGGACATTACTCACACCAAATGCCAAGTCACTATCCAGACTAGGCATGCTGAATTCTGTCCCAAACTTAAGCCTTTACTGAATCTCTTGTAGATTTATGTAAAATTTACCAGGAGTTCATCTATTTTATTAAGCACTATTAAGCGCACGGATCATCTTGAGAACCCCAAAAGCCTTAACTTCCATGTTCTTCTGTACATGTATATCTGAGATGATGCAAGGTCCTTTACTACGTCAGATTTGAGCATAAAGCAAACTCAAACCAAAGCCACCGAGATTCCCTTGGTTTCCTGTGAAACCAGAAACTGGGCTGTGTGTACTGATGACAGGAAGTCAAAATCACATGAATTTGTGCAAAAATGTCAGTGTAACTGATAAAAGATATTTAAGATAACTACTCTATTTAAGATAGCTCACTGCTGCATTTCACCTAATCAAATCTTACTTCAGATTAATAGATCCTGAAGTTTGTTGCCCTCTTTTAAAAGAAAAACTGAAGTAATTAAAGTTTTCATTCATTAAGGACCAAATAAACTAGGTATAAGTTATCTCATTACAAGAAATAAGACTATTCAAGTGCCTCAAGTTAGGTTCTAAAGTACTCTCCTGAATGGGAGATTTAAATAACCAAATATTTACTTTCCATGTTCATTACATTCAAACACAAACAAAATAAACTGCCTGTAAAATAGATAAATTCCATACTGCAGAGTTTTCCTAGGAAACCAGGAAAGGCTCAAAGAAACAGAGAATAGCTGGAGGAAAAAAAGAAAGCCAACCCCAAGAACCAAGTGCTCCATACCCTCATTTTAAAAACCATTAGAATGATATTGCTAACAAAAATTAAAGCAGTGCCTTTCACACTGGTTGGCCCTGGCACTCTTCATAGGGGCAAACATGCACAGC
>QWTY01071892.1:0-10868 GCA_008033365.1 Pseudorectes ferrugineus | reverse complement strand
AAATTATTTATTTCAGGTCAGAAGTGGATGTAAAACAGTTACAGTCAATATTAATAATGGGGCATCTTGGACCCAAGAGCAAATCAGGAGCAAGACACTATGACAATAAATAAGCACATTTAATATGGTGCTTAAGGACTTAGGGTCAGCAACTGTGGTTCCAGTACAGATACAGTGATTTTCTCAAGGTGCCAGCATTCATGTGGCAGCACTTAGCCCTACTGTCTTGTGATTAGCCAGGAGCTACATGGAAAGAAAAGAGCTTAATACAAAGGTTTGGTCCCTGCTTTTTTTTCAGAACTCCTGAGGCAGGAGAGTGCATAGGAGTAATCAAAAAGGAAGAAACTGTTTGAAGTGCAGCCTGCCAAAGCAGCAAAGGCAGTAGGAAGGGATTGAGACCTGCTCTATAATAAGGTAATAGAAACAGAAACAGCAGGTGCTGCACTGCCACCCACACAAGAGCAGCTTGTTGCCCCCCAGGCAGTGAGGTTCTCACCATGAGATGTGCAGGTGTCCTGGGTGTTGTGCACACACGACAGGGATCTTGGGGCTCTGGAAGTGCTCACTGTGGGGTTTTGTTAACATTTGCAGTGTGCCAGGCCTCTCAGCACCGCTATCTATATCTGCTCTGGTTTGATCTCCTATGTCTTCTGGGCTTTTTAAAGCTAAGTTCATTCACTCCCTCAGCAACTTTGATTTTGGTTTTTTTATACTTCCATGAGTATTGATAACATAATCAGATGCTGGTGCCACTCTGATATTTTAATCAAGGTCAATTTGGACATTTATTCGTTTGTTAGCATATGGTCACATAAAGATGTTAATTGCCTCATTTTCACTCTCCATAATACTAGTTGTACTACAAATATATCTGGCTGATATTTCAATTTAGAGATAACAACATTTCATTTAAAGCAAAACAAAAAAAGCCATCTCAGGTATGGGTCTGCAAACTAGGAGACACTTGAATATATAAAGCACACTCATTACAAGATAGGTAAGTGAAAATCATTGTGACCTGATACTGCTAAGATTCGGAACATCCACACAATAAAAAAAGTCTTGGTATAGCTTAAGATATCATTAAAGATCATCTCACAGAAACAAAAGCCTGGACATATTCACCTTCCCGTCTTTGTTTCAGCTTCCTTTCCACAGAGATGAAGATATTAAAGAACTTTTGTTAAGAACTTTGAGCTCTGCAAATTAGTTTTCATAACACTGCAAGCCTCTAATGTTTCAGTTATAATAGATGAAGGAGTTTTTACTTCAAACTTGGGACATTACGGAAATTTAGGATACAATTAATGTCTGAACAGCTACTTCTCAACAAACAGAGCTGCTGAACAGTTTGCTCTTTCAACTGAAAACACATAGCAGGTATCTGTATGTGCATGTGTATGTTGTTGATATACATGTATGGATGAATGGTTGGATGGATAGATGATAGATAGATAGACAAAAAAATATCATCTGAGGTTATATATTCTACCTTTATTTTCTCTTTATCAGCTCAAACCACTATCAACCTTTATACTTTCCTTTTCTAATCTAGTCAGCAACCAAATCTTTTTTCAATATTTCTTGACTTATTCCTCCTTTTTACAGCTCAAAGAAGATAGTGCACAAGCCTTTTTATTTCTCTAACTGATTTAAACTCTCAAACATCAGAGTAGCAGCAAGCTAGTCTGTTAATGTAGATATTTTTGAGGTTCTTAGTGCAGAAGAAGAACTTGCCAACCATTTCTGTTCTATTCCACTCTGTTCTCTACTCTGTCCTTTCCTCATAATAGATAGTTCTCCAGCTCTCTTTTAAGAAGGTGCATTTATAAAATTAATAAAATTATTATTTCTTTATGCACTATAAATTATTATTTTTTTCCTTTGAAAGAGCCTATTGCTATAGTCTATATCCTCATATCAATTCCTCCTCAAAAAAATCCCAACCAGTCATCAGTTCTTCCTTGTGTCTTCTTGTCTTCTTCTGTGCCACTTAATCCTGCTGATCATATCCATCTAGAACACACAAAAAGTGGAGCTAAATCACCTTTGGAGATAGATTAACCCATGTACAGACCCCAGAAACTTACCTGGCACGAAATGACTGGTATTACTTCAATGGCAAGTGGAGCATACATAGTATTACAGGCTGGTTGTCTTCTTTCTGACCACAATTTTTGTGTCTCAGTTTTATCACAAATGAGTTTATTGATCACTTTTTAACTGACTGAGTTTCTAAGATGACACTACCATTTGTCTTGTAAGTTAAACTGGAATATAGAGAGATGGGCTTTTTTCCTTCATGCTGCTATTCTGAGTTATAGCAGTACCCATGTTTCTTTCTGTTTTGAATAATAGTAAACACTAGGATACAGGGATCTTAGTGTTCCTGCTTGAAGCTTACTTTGCTTGGGACTGACTTGCTAAACTCAACCCTTGTTCAGGATCCTGTTGGCTTGAATGACGTTCTTTTCCCCCACAAACAGTTCTCACATGGTGGAAAACAGGCTCATTGGCAAAGGTTCTTATTGGACCCAACCCTGCCAGACTGCTAGCTTCCAAGACTAGATTCAGAAGTCAAAAAGAAAACATGAAGGGAGAAGACTTCCTGTGTCTTTATCGACTCAGAAGTAGAATTAATAGTCGTTTCCACAGGTACCTAAACAGAAGCAGTCACGCCAGTTATTATTCTGTTACAGCTTTTCCTGAACAGTGTGGACTGTCTCACACTGGTCCTTTTGCAGAGGTTTGCCCAGACACTCTGTTTGGAAGGAGCTGGATAAAAGTGGCTGGGGCAAAATGACTCATCATTAGTTGTAAAATAAACAGCAGGAAAATAAGTTAGATCAAGTTAGCTTGATATTTTCAACTTCATAATTTTATCTTGAAAAAACCTCAAAGTCTGAAGTCTTTAGGTAACCTTTTCTTTAGATAGGGAAAGAAATCTCTTTCCAATTCTTTTATCTACTGTACTAATGAAACAAGGGTAGCTACAGGCACAACTGCAAACCTTCTGAAGTACAGAGCGAGACCTCATCACTTCTGTTGTCCTTCCCTGCTGCCAGTATTTTATAATGAACTTTACTGAGCTTATATATTTCTTAACAACCTAAATACAAGGACTGAGAGAATGTGACAGCAACTTGGTTTCTATATTTTAAAAGCTCTCCTATTTTTCCTATCAGATCCTTCATTCCCAAAGGAAAAGCCCAGTTTCATAAATTCAAATACCACCAGTCAAATATAGACTGTATGTTAAACTGTGTAGCTGTCAGTTTTAAATTTTGTTTCCGAATTTTGTGCACTGGCAAAGTACTGATCAAAGAGACTGTGACATCCCTCGGTGCAATGAGAAAGACTTCTTCCTCATCTTTGTGCCAGAATTGCTTACAGAAAAAGTAGTATTAGCACTCTTTGGAATAATCCTGTTCAATCTCTCTTCAGATTAATTTTCACTGCCTCTTACACTCAGTTATACCTCCAGATGTCCAACCTTTGCTCTTTTCCCTTGAGTGGGGCATGGCAGTGGGGAACAACCACACTAAGAACAATCAACTCAAATTCCAAGTGCTTTGTATTGTCTTTCATTGAGCAGAACAAAATAAAGCCATATATAAAACCTATATAAATCATAAGGCTGCCTGGGGCTAGTTTTTTACTTTCCCTTTTTTTTCTGATTCATCTTGCTTTACAATGAGTATGCACACTTCAAGGGATACCTCAGGAAAGAAAGAATAATTTTTTCCCCATTATTTCTTTGATCCACACTGCACTATCTTCACTTCTCAGCTTTACTCTTTAGTGGGCAAAATGGATAAAGTCTAAATTTATGAGGAGAGCAGATTAATAGCAAAGATATTTGATCTCCATAGTAATGTTGCGTCTTTGTTACTAGAGATGAAAAATCACAGGTAAATAATGCAGAAAAGACAAAAGCCCAGACTCTTGTCAATAATAATTCTTAACTCCTTCCCCATCTCTTTGTACAGTTTCTTTTAAAAGAAAATCCTGCACCATTCAACCAATTAAACACTGTTAACACATTTGTGGGAGAATCTTGAAATCTAATTGATGGATTGGTTAATTACAGTAAAATAGAGCCATGTAGTCATATAGACTAATTTTTTAAAATTCATTCCCTGGCAGAACAGAACACATAAGATGAAAATGTAAGTTTAACATGTGTTATTTTGGGAAAAGAAAAAAGAAGCAAAAATACCCACCCTATCTGCCTTTTGATATTTATTATCTGTGCATTGTAATCTGCCCACTTACGCACGTTAGCCACTATTGCCCAAGTTGTCTTTTATTTTAAAAAAGTATGAGTTTGAATGTAGCTTTTTATCTCATAGAAAAAAAAAAACCTGGAAGAATGAGCAGAATAAAATTCAATTATTCATTCACATTCACATTTATTGAAGATACGCTTTTCCCTGCCACAAGTAAAAAGAGAAAATTCACACAATGGGAAGGTGCATTTTCCTTAGATATCTGAATTCCTTCTAACTAGCTGCCATAGCCATGTGCACTTTCATAACACTACAATACACATAAGTATGTAAGAATTTGGTGGGAAGATATGAAATATCTTCTATGCATTTTACCATGAAAGAACACTCAACAACTCATCTCCTGAGGATTCATTGCAGGTATTGTTCAGTTCGCTCACAGAACAAAGACAAAAAGTCAATGGAAACAACGCCAGGCTACATATGTGAGGACGTGACTTCACATTTTCTGCCACTGGATTTCAAGAAATTAACATTGCAGCAGTTCCTACAGTTTCCAAGATCATTTTAAGAGCACATGTATTTCTGAAAGCCTGTGTGTCTATTTGCTTTTTACCCTTTGGTTTGATACTAATTTAAATGAGATGATAATAAATAAATACATAAATAAATGAAAGAAAAAGGGCAGCATGACACATACTGGTATCTCCAACATACAAATATGCTTTTCGATTTTTTTTAAATAGTCTCCTTTCACAAAACATGTATGTTTTTCATCTTTCTGTGACTTTATTTTTCTTCTCTGCAGCATTTTGTTGCAGGCTGATGATTCCATTGCAGTAACGAACATTATGGAAGTTATCCGTCATTAAACAGCTGCGTGTTGTGAAGCAAACAGAAATATTAAAGCAATTTATCATAAAATAAGTTGCTTATTTTGAAGCACAGACTGGTAAAAACACCTTTTTTTGTTTCTTGTTTCTGTCCACATTCCTCTGGTAATTTTAAAAAACCTCTGTAAAGTTGTATTTTGTTACTGCTTTCTCCCATCCCTGGGAAGTACGCTCTTATGTATAATATCTTGTTTCTTCTTAATTCCTCTTATTATCTGCCATTCTAAGCTGTTATTTTTATTCCTCTTCAGCCTAGAGGCTGACATACACTTAAATATTCTCATTTCACATTAGGGACCACTTACCTTCTCTTAAGACAATACTATTTCCAGTAAATGTTTGATGAGTTTGGGCTTAAATAAAAAATAGAATGCCTACATTTTATACGACCAGTATTTAATCTTCATAGTAGGACACAGAATAAAATCCTATAGCCAAGATATTCTGATAATACTTGATTCACACGTAATGTATTTTATAGTGTGCAGTGGCTATTTGCTTGAAAATGCAAAATGAGAAAGGACTTGCTATGTTCCCACACTATTTCTAAGTATTTGACTGTAAAATTTCTTGTGAACTTCAGCTATTGCTTTTGAATTCTGATTCATGTACATAGTTATACATTCCCAAAACAAATAAAATAATTAATACTGATATGTTTACAATATGATATGTTTACTGTTTACAAGTCTCTTTGCAATGGATATTCTCAGACAAAAAGAATGACAGCTTGACACAAACTTTAGAGAAGAGAAATTTAATTTTTTAGTTTTATGGATACACGTGCATACATACCACATATACATACAAATACATATATGATTATATTGAGCAGGACTTTAAAACTTCAGCATGTCAGAATAATTCTGTCTTCTCTCAGACGAAAATAGGTTTCTCTTATGATGCTATCCTCCATACTCTTTTGCTTTTATATCTGAATTGTTATAAGTATTTACTATTTATAAATAGAAATAAACAGAAATTTTCTGATGAAGCTTTTTTTTTCCTTGAAAGAAGAAGTTTGAAAGAAAACTTTTCATTAAAATTTTGTCAATTTCTTTTGGGCAAATTCTCTGGGGTCCAAGATCACATCTAGGAAAATGTATTGCCAGGTGAGTGTGACAGACTGATTGCAAGGATTTGGTATTTAACCTTAAACTATATGGCAGATCATTTACTAGTTTTAGAGGAATGTACTGTAAGGTCATTCTGGACTATCTGTGAAACCTATTGGTGCTAAAAGACCACTAAGTTTTTTCAGTCCATATAGTCCACATAATTTACTCATTCTAATTTGCCTTATGAGACCCCGTGGCTTTCAGCTTCTTGAATTTGATGTGGAACTTGCCCAAACCTCATTATTAGTAAACACGGCAGCTTTATATTAATCAAAAAAATGGCAGGATATTAAACTTTCTGGGTAATATGAAGTGTTATTTATGTTCTTCTGAAATAGCGTTCTGTGTTTCTAAAATTATGATGCTAGGTAAGCTCAGTTTGTTCGTCTGCTTAACTCAGATGCATTGCTTTGATGAATAATTAACTTTACAGCCATTTGTCAGCAATAGCCACTATTTTTCATTCTATCTGCTGTGATGGAATTTTCTGTTAAGTACTATTTTTCATTTCCTTCAGCAACATTTTTGTATTCTCGAAAATAATTGAAAGCATTTAAATTCAACATTCTATGTAAAATAGAATTCCACAAACCCCGGTGCTGGAACTCAGTTGTTGAGCAAAAAGCCAAAAGGGAAGACAGAGTTGGACCATCGTGTGACATGTAGAGGAAACCAAGGGGGCACCAAGCAGGTGGTGGGCTGAGACCAAAGGCTTGTAAGGCCTGACAGTACTAAATAAGGCTGAACATTTCTTCACCCCATCATCCAACATCTACACAAAGGCGTAGCATACGGCAGCAGCCCAAGCCATGTGGGTGTCTGCAGGACCTGCAGCAAAGATCACAGCAAAGGCAGCAAGTGCGCTGTCAGCGGGGCATGGGCACGTCTGCCAAGAGCTGATGGGCTTATGCATCCTGAGAGCAGGCACAGAGGAAACATCCCTGTCTCATCACCTTCCCATTAGTACACTCTGACACTACCAAGTCAGAAAGTTCA
The DNA here is from genome assembly GCA_008033365.1 of Pseudorectes ferrugineus. Taxonomy (NCBI): domain Eukaryota; kingdom Metazoa; phylum Chordata; class Aves; order Passeriformes; genus Pseudorectes; species Pseudorectes ferrugineus. The sequence continues at coordinate 3,632 of QWTY01071892.1, read as the reverse complement.
GGTTTTAAATTCCTGAAAAGAGCACAGTATTTTGTAAGTTAAGCAATGCAGCCACCTGTGCTGCACTTTCACAGGAACGTGCATGAGTCCAGGAGCGAGTGTTTGCAGGAGGTACAAAAATTGTCAGTCTGTTCACCAACAGTAGGGAATCTGTCTAAAATTGGAGCCTGTCTATTATTAACCCTATTGAGACAATGACATGGTGGCTTTTGCAGATAGGTTTTTTTCCCTGTGTATGTTATGAAGCTGCTTCAAGCAGCCTTTGTGATAAGGGCTCAAGAGGGGGACACACAAGGAGCAGGTGACCCTGGGTGACTTACCACCACAAACCCTTACAGCATCTGGTCTCACTTTTGGAACACAGGAAAGAAGGAACTGAAAGTTTGGAGAGCCATGTAGCATCTTGGTGGGATGAAACACTATCTGAACAATAGACATGTTTATGTACCCAATTTCTGGGCCAACAGCTAAATCAGACAGCTGTGAAGAAGCTGTCATCTAGGAAAGACATATCTGCTTGAGATAACACTATCACATAAGACTCAGGTATCTTGTGTGTGTTGATCATTTTTTATACATTGTCTTCTGGCTTCCAAAGGAATTATTATTCTGTGCCTTATCCTGTAGTAGGTTTTACATATGGAAACAATTTGTCTAAGTTTCACATGAAAACAAAATCAATGATATAGTGAAATGAATTTTCAGATTAATTGCCTGATGAGGTTATGAGGCATAAGTGAATTCATGACTTGTCAAGAAACTCCTACACAATATTGTCAATGATAAAAATACAAATGCAATTTTCATTTATTGCTGTTGAATTAAATACTTCCTTTTTTTCTGTAAACAAAATTCAAAAGATTTTTCAGTATAACTAAATGCTTCTGCATCCTGTTGCATTCAGTCATAGCTATAGTCTTAAGGAACTAAAAAAATTCAGTATTATAAAATAATTTTGTACCTTAGCAGGATAAGATTTTATAGCAGATGATTGAATGTCTGTGTGCGTTCATACAATTTGGCAATAAATATCAATCCTGGATATGCTCAACACTTTTACACATGCTGTTTTTTTGGCATAGTTTAAATATTTTTATAGATTTTAGGTGTCACTTTACTTTTTTTAATTAATTGGCTAATTTCTCAAAATTACAGGGTTTTTTTGTTCTGTGGAGTGGTCAAATTCCTGTTTGATCATATTCAGAGGTTTTGGTATTAGTCTAGGTAAATTTATGATACAATTTTACAAGTTGTCACTCAATGTGCATGAAGGATGTTTTGTTCTTCTCATGGAAAATCTGAATCTAAATGTTGTATTAAATTTTTCAACCAAGCTACATGTATCTTAAAATAATACCATTTAGCAGTAGTGGCTTGCAAGGCTCATCTTGCAAAGGAAAAAGGGACAGTAATGAGAAACGGATAGTAATGAAAAATATTTCCTCTTGTTTCTAACAAAATGCTTATGTGTATAAAATATAATATACATTTATTGTCTTCATGTGTATCAATATAATTTACTTAAGTCTTAACACTTCCCTGTAAAACATAGAATAGTACTATATGATCACGTTTTGCTATACACACACCAATGTTTCTAGGAAGAACTAGCTCTCTCGCACTAATCCCTGGGATTTATGTGTGACACAGAGAGGCTAAGCCCCATATGCCTCCTGTCTTTTCCTGCCAGCTTGCTTTTTTCAAGTCAGTAGCATCTTGTGTCTGATAGCATCAAAAACTTGAAGTGAGACTCATGTTCATGCATGCCCATTTACCCTTTACCCAAAGGCAAAACACTTTGTACTCCAGAACTGATAATAATTTTCATGAGTATGGGGACTCTGTTTTGAGAATGCTTGTGGATCTTTGTAAAGATATTTAAGGTGAAATGGGGGCTGCTCAACATAGCGATGAGAAAGCAGACTATTATGGGGCTACAGTCCTGGATGCATGGCAGGTGACAGCAGAAGAGAGCAGCTCATGTGGCTCAGGGCCTCCCTAGGAACAGATGTTCTGTCCCACCTCTTGTCCCAGCACAAAGCTACATTAAAACATCTGGTATGACAGACTAGATTGGGGACTTTTCTGATGCAGGCATTCAAAGGTAGTGTGATTTCAGCAACCTAAATCTGCTTAGAGTTTTGGCATCCTCTAAAGGATCATGAGCATCCCCTGAAATGTCTTTTCTGACAATGAATAAACTACTCAAAATAAACAGTGTGCAATAATGATGTTTACACAGCAGATCAAAAGGATGCATGTTTGCTGCAGCAAATGAGAACATGGCATTAGGCAAAGACTTTTCACAGTGACTCTTTCTAAGCTTTCACAGTCATTGTCATCAGTGTATAGTTTTGCCAGATGGAAAGGAAATTATTTGCACCATTTTCTTGGGCCTGTAGCAGTGATTTTGCCAGAGGTTTAGGTTATAATTGTATAGAGCCCAGGTCAGTTATACTCCCCCCACGGACTTATTCTGCATATAAACTTAATGCTTTCACAGCAGTAAATCAAGAATGGCTTTTTTTGTTTGACAGGTGATAGACCTTCTCTGACACGAGCTATAAGACAATTTTCAAATGTCTAAGGAATAAAGATTTGTCTTGATATCACTCTCTCATGCATGACAAAATGATTGATTAAATTTAAATATTAGTTCACCATATAAAATACCAAGGCAGTATTTCATTATCATGTATTGTCCTTTCCATACAAACCAAGTAGAGAAAAAACAGCTAGTAGTATTTTTGGAAAAGTATTACACAACTACATGGTGCTGACACAATAAGGAACCTAATGAGTCCTATTCTTGGCTAAGCCAAATTCTGAGCATACAAAGCAGAAGGAAGATCAATTAGTTGCAAATAAATCACCACATAAAAACTGGTAGTGATTCAAATTCAGTTTTACATGATGCAACTTTCAGAAGACAACGATAAGCACTTGCAGTGGTAACTTGTAGTTACCACTATGGTTTTTCCCAGTGACCATCAACCACTGTAAGTAATGTGCTCCATTATAACTTTTAAGAAAGTGAAAAAATAGCCTTGTCTGCCTCACTCCCACCTTTTGCTATGACTGAAGAGGGAATCCTTTCTAGAGATGCTGGATGGTTACATGCAGAATTTCTGTGCCAGATGGTGCCATTAACATCTATCCTTTGATCAAAATCTCTGCAACTCCTATGACTGCATAGTAAGAAGTCTTCAGAAAGGAGGGAGGTGGTGCTGGAGCAGCCAGGAGGAGTCCACTTCAGCAATGTAAGTACAGAAAAATAGGAAACACCCATGATTACAGTCCATGAGGGCTGTGGTGAGATGACTGGGGGTGAAAACAGAGAAAACTGGGAAGTTATATTCACATTCTAACAGATGTTAAAACAGTGAGGAAATTATAGAGTGAAATGAAGTTGCTACTTCCAGGATGGAACGCAGTTGGCGAGCAGGAAATACATTCCATCATGAGTCACCACACACAGAGCCTGCAACCTTAAGCACACACTAAGAGGGATGAAATGGAGGTGGAGCAAAGTGGAGACACCTTGGCCAGGCTCTGTTGAAATCCTTGCAGGGATGGGAACCCAATGGTGCCATGTAGCCAATAAACTGCACAGCAGCTCTCACCCAAGGGAG
>QWTY01071890.1:3577-15541 GCA_008033365.1 Pseudorectes ferrugineus | reverse complement strand
TGATGGAAGCATGTGCTGCAGAAGCACCAATGACTGCACCAAATAAGCTCAAATCAACAAAAAGCTAATTAAGTAAACATAATAATTACCTACAATGTGTTCTTGAAAGATAAGAGGAGGACAAAGTATCTACAACTTCCAGAACAGAGGGAACTGAAACAGTGGAAGATACTGGAATACTTCAGGACCTGGTCCAGGCCCTGGCTGTAACACACAGACAGACACACGGACACAAAGGGTGTCCAAGTTGAAGATGTTCAACTCCACTGCTGGCTTTGGCTTCTCAGGAGACTTGGGATGCTCCATAATACTGGGCAGGGATAAATAATTGAGCCATTCATTAACACAAACCAGTCACCTCCAGTCTCCAGGTGTGGTCGAGTTCCCCAGAAGCTAAGAATCCACACTTACCAAGAATCCATGCCAGCCAGCGCTCTCATTTTCCAAACTGCAAAAAACCAAACAATAATAAGGCCCAGGACAACCATCAGTCCAAATTTTTCACTTCGAGTCAAAGAACTGATTTGACTTTTGATTTTTAAAGGACAACTATCATGGCTTTTAAGCAATAATCTGCAGAAGAGATGAATAGCACACTTAGGATCTGCATGATTTATTTGGCAAAGTCTATTAGTTCTTTCTGGAGCAAATTAATAATAATTCTCATCTGTTTGTCAGTGGGAATTTAATGTAGGCTGAAAAGTCATTGAGAGTTTTCTTCAGATGGAAATCTGTTCAAAACAGAACAAAAAAGATGAGTTTGAGAAAAATGCTTAATAAAAAGTCTTCCTTAAATGAAAACTACTCAAGACTTGACTGTTAATCAAAAGAACATTACCTACCTTACTCAGCATCACTGCACTGGAATCTGGCAGCAAGTTTTAAAAAGGAACCCTTTTCTCTTTCTTTACAGTCATAATTTATAACAGCTGAATTATTGGCTATAAAAACTCTTTTCTTTCTGCTAATGTATTATGCTTCTGGGATTGTTCAGAGCAAATATTTTGTTACTAAGAGAATAAACTCCCAAACTGAGGCTTCTGAAAAAAAAATTAAAACACATTCAAAGCAGCAGCTATTCAAAGAATATCACTGTGCCATCTTAACAGACTAAATTTTATTTTCACTAGTATTAAAAAATATTGACATTTCTCACTAAATTTATTTTTTAAACATAGGAAGCTGCTTCTTGCAATACACTGGAGCATATTTATGCATATACCAAAATTCAAAGTTCATATTCAATTCAAATACAAAAATTCAAACGGGATGAGTTAGCAGAGGGAGTTTGCTGTTGAAAGTGGAGAGTTAGATAAGCAAAATACATTCCTAAAGATATGTGAACTATCAAATTATAGAACATAGAAGATAATGGTTTAATATACATCATGATACACATGGAGGAGTTTTTCTACAGGTACTATGCATCTTACTTTAAAACAAAATAAAAAAACCCTACCAAAAAATCTTCTGAAAAACTGATACCAGTAAGATTTGAATTTCGTTGGCTTTTTTTGAAAATGCCCTGATAGATCCTTAAAATGAGATGATTTGGGACATTGATATGTGATAGTGTAGCTCTTTATGCCTTTTATAATCAGAGAGGTTACGTTAGTGTTTTGTGTCACAAACAGGCGTTACCTGATCGCAAACATGATAAAAGCTGGGCTCCACTGACTGCAGCGCTTCTGTTCTGTTCCCTGACTCACACAAAATCTCCCGTATCACAAGTCCCCTATGTTTTTACACCTGGAGGGGCCAGAGGGAGGGGAGTTTGTGAGCACAGGAGGGCACGGTACTGTGGGATTTGGCTCCAGCTCCGGCAGAGATCCACGCGCAACGCTCACAGCCAGCCGAGCCGGAAAGATACAGGCTTCTCACATTAACACTCCGTGAGCTGCAGCAAACAGAGTTACCATATTAGCTGGCTCAAATTGTGTCATCCTCTTATTTTTAGTACGCTATTATGCCTCTGGGATATATTTTATTTATCAGGGAATTGGACCTAAACAGATGTTGTAGCTGTTTTCTAAAAAAAGGCTTTATGCAACTCGTTGTGAGGTACCTGAAAGACTGGATGTTTTGGGGAAGGGTCAGAGTAAATGTATGAGGCAAATAGAGTAGTCCTGAGCCACTTCTGGGAAATTACAGGTAATTTTTCAGACAAACAGAGACCTAAAATAGGTCAAAAAAGGTTTTTTTGTAATTTTTATAAAGAAAAATAGAGGTTCTTCCAACATTTCTCTAATTTGAAGCAATATTATGAAACATAACAAGCAAGAATTTGCTGGAACACTTGGCAAAATCTATCAACAGCAGTATGGGATTGCCCAAAGGACTGACAGTGACTCTAATGGATCCAGCAGTGAGCTTCAGGTCTGCATCATGTGGGCGTTCCCTTCCAGGGGAGCTGCGAGTCCTAACAAAGAACACAAGAACTGTAATTTGCATGGGTTAAGTTGTTCAGTGTCAGCACAAAAAGCTGAGTTCTGCTTCCCCAAGCATCATCTTGGAAAGCTGCCCTGGTTTCTTGGCTACAGGACAGGGTCTCTAAGAGAGCTTGGAGAGCAGATGAGAGCATCATCTTGGTGATGACACCAGGTTCAGTTAGGGACAGCTAACTGGGAGAAGTTAAAATTAAAAAAAAGGGGGAAAAGACATTTTATCACTTACTTCATCAAGCAGTGCTGACAAGAAGTGGCAAAACTACACAGGGAAGGCACTGGGAAATAAAACAATTTTGTGACATGTTGGGTATGGGCTGTGCAGCAGACAAAGGAGAGAAACGGGGAAGGACTGCAGTCACAATGCTAAGGAACAGAGGGAGCACAGAACTGCAAAAGCTTTTGTCAATAGAATTTCATACCCAATTATTGTCACAGGACTCTCAAATTTTATTTCCTGCATTTCTCCTGGCAGAAGGCCAGTTCTCACATGACCTCCATAATTTTTTTAATCCTATCAATGAAATTGTCTTTCCTTCAAGGAAGCCCATTTTCTTTCCTTTCAAGACAGCCGATTTTCCTTAGAAGTTGGAATCATTTCACAAGAAACTGACCATGAATAGGAAGTTTGCTCTTACAGAGATGAACCAGCACCAGCATGCCAACATCTGCAACTCTTTGATTTTGTGACTATTATACTAGAGGTAGCCCACCCACACAGGATGCCACCCAGAGGCTTTTTAACTTTTTCTTACCCAGGTGACAAATAGTTGTGCCAGGTGGCAGTTTTGAACACAGGCAAAGAGCAGATGAGACGCACCAGCACGGGATCCTTCGGAGATGCACGGCCTCTTCCGTGGGCTGCAGCTGCTGGGTATGGGCTGTCCCTCGGAGCACGGGATCACAGTCAGTTCCTAATCTCACACCTGCTTCTGGCTGGGGCTAGCAACACACTCAAAGTTCATCTGAACCTACCCAGCAGCCTAAGAATTCACAGGTTATTTTGTTGCTTAACAAATCCAGGTGTTCCTATCAGCTCAGCAGGGCTCTTTTCTGCATAATAATTCCAAAAGCCTTTGATTTACACCTGCCCTCCCTGCCCCTGACTATGGTCAGAAGGGTAGGTGGCAGGGAGCAAAGCCTGATTCAGCAGCAGCTATTGCTCATTTTCTTGTCACTCTATAGGTCACTGGCTGGCAGAAATCTCTGTGGAAATGCGTCTAAAAATATTTTGAAAACTTGGCCTCCACTGATGAGAAAATTAAATGGTGACTCATGCTCCCATCAGCTCCAGACTTGATTACTGCAATTTGATGGACTGAGAAGCTGATGTTCCACCGAGACTGCAATTTGCTTAGGGGAGCAGCCGGGAGGCCTCATTGGCATTCGTTGTTTCCAACACATCTCTCTTGTCCTTTTAATCACTAATAAATTTAATTTCACTTCTCACTGAAGATCTCACTCTCCACCTTTCTGGCAAGAGGAACAATCCAGAGGCTGCTTTCATGACCTCTGCTGCAGCTCTAGATGCCAGCACAAAGCAGACCTGCCTGAAGCAATGCCTCCAACCTGCGTTTCCCAGCATTGCTTTCTCCTGTCCTGCACAGCTTGTCCATCCAACTCCAGAAGATTCCTTACCATCCTGCAGGGTGCTCCCTGTTGAATGAGAATTTTACAGGAACAGGACACATCAACTTTGCTTCCTTGTAGAAGCCACAGTCTAATGATCACAAGCAATAATGTGGTTGAATCAAGAAAATGGCAAAGAGGAGAGCAGGTCCCTCTCCTGACATTGTTCTGACAGGATGCTGTAAGTTTTGGTCTGGGAGACGGGGGCTACCCCACGCAAATAGGGACAAAAGAGATTTGGTTTGTAAAAGCTGGAAAGGGCAGGCCATCAAATCTAAAGTAAAATACTCTTCATTTACTCTCATCATGTGCTACATTATCCCCGAGCTTTGTTAGAACAATGGCAGGGCTCTTCAAACAGCTTCCCTGGGGAGGCTGCTCTGCAGCTTAACAACCTTGCACTGGAGATGTGCAAGTGTAACCAAGGGCAGAATTTAGTCTCTTGTCTATTTAACGTGTTTGCGAGGGACTGCCTGTGTTCCTGGCACTTTATAATAACAGTAATATAAATGCATTTGGATTATAACCAAATGGAGAAACTATGATTTAGCCCTTTACTGTGTTGTAATTCCCAAATGCATCAACATCTATTTAAGTGCAAAACAGTCTAGAGTTTACAAATACAAAGCTGCGATTGTCTGCTGTAAGGGTTCTGTATGAGATTATGATTCAATACAAAACACAATTCAGTGTCTGAAATTTCATTTTTAATGGCAGAATAACATTAAAAAAAGTAGCTCTTTCTCCATATGCAGTCTTGCAAAAAAATGTATCCCAGGGACTTGGCCCTTTCTAGTCATTTCTACATATATAACTGCTCATCTCTTATGCACGTATGCACTCGCACATAAATCAATGTGCTTGCAGACAGACCATATTTCATCTTGCCTTCTAACCTCCCGCTGTCAAGATATTTCCACAGAAAAATGTACACAAATAAAACTAACAGCTCCTTTTTCCCTGACTGCCAGAGTAACGTAGCGGACTACTTCTGTAAAACCAAGCTCCTTCTGCTCTGTGAACAAGCACAACTGTGCAGCTTCTGCTGAGATTGCCTTTCTACCACATAACCTGTTCACACTAACTAAAGGATCAATGAGAAAACACACAACCACGTCTTTGATTTTAACTACATTAAAAATTATTTATCTTGATAAGTTACTGGAGTCATCGAAAGCTTTTCAATGTAGTGCACAAAAAGGGAAATTAAATGTTTGAGTAATTCAACACAAAGTGCTAACATTGCCCGTGACCTCTGAAATGCTGTTTTATTGTTTGGGTGGGTTTTTTCCTCCACTATCATTAGATGGGATTATAGAGATGCAGAAATAGGAAGTGTTGATGATCAAGAAAATCTTCATGTTGTAACATGGGCAAAGTTCTCATCTGCCATCAGTTTTGCCTGATTATGTTTAGTATCAGTTAAATTTAAAGCCAAGAAGTTGAAAAGATTCAGAACTGTTCTAACCCTTTGCTGAAAAACTGTTTAGGTTCAGTGAATTAATTTTCAATTGATGACAATTAGCAGTATTCTGAGGACTTTCTTTCCTCAAGTTCATAAATTATCTCCAGACAGTTAATGGACTTTTTTTTAAAAAACCAAGCAAACAGTTTAAAAGCTCACCCACAAAAGAATAAAACAGATAACAGAGGTAAAAATTTGACCTAGAGGATAAATAATTTTATCTTGTTTTCCTTTTAACAAAATTGAATTCAAACCCATTCTGTTTATTAAAGACACATAAAAAGTCACAAAACAAACATCTTAACAGTCTTCAAACATAACAGAATTGATGTACACAATTAAGTTTCATTAAGTATGGATTTAAAATATGTATTTCAGTTTAGCTTGATATTCCCTTTAGACCAACACCTCCAACACTCATACACGATATTTAAGCTGCCCCAAAGCAATCAACAAGGACTTTGTAAAGACTCTAACAAAACTACATCGTAAAACAGTTTGGAATATTCTTAAATGTGGAAAAAAAAAACCCCAAAAACAAAGGATGTTTTCAATGGAATCTAAGCAAGTTGTTGGAAGTACTGAAAGCCAGAGATTCAGTACACAGAGGTAGCTCAGTAAGGGTACTTGCAGTGTTCTGACTATTTGGCATTGACACAACCACAGTCAGCTACTGTCTGCTTGAACTCTTCCCGTGTATTTTAAAAAAGGGGAACACTTCTTCTGGGCCTGTTGTCTTGCCATTCAAAACCAACAGAAAGAGTCATCGATTTCAGTGGGATTGGGATTAAGTCTTTATATACTCTGGAAATTCAGGTTTATGGAAGCAGAACAAAAAGAAACTGTCCTGAGTTTGGAAGTAGTCCCCTTCTGCAAGTGGGGTTTTTAAGCCCAGAGGAATTTTTTCCCATATGGAACCAGTTACAAGTTAGAACGCTTAAGGAAGTGGAACCTTGAATTTGGCCCAAGAACTCTCCAGTTCCTCACAGGCTGGCCTATTGGTGGATCTGCCTGTGCTATCTGGGAATGCACTGATCAAATTGTGAGCTCACTGCCCACTGCCCAGTGGGAAGAGAGCAGAGCCCTGGGGACATGGGCAGTGGACAGTGTCCCTCAGGCCTCTCGCCTGCTTAGCGGGGAGGGCTTGATCCCCCTCTCCAGGGAAGGAAAGAATTCAGCATGTGCCACCTCCCGTACCTTTGTCCCACGGTCCTTTTATTGGTGATGCCAGTACTGAACAGGATGATGCTGTCAGCTCCCCACAGTTTCTCACACAGATGGCAACAGGGAGTGGCCATCAGGTAAAGCACCGAGGATTGGTACCAGATTACTTTTTTCCTGTTGTTCACAGGACTGGAAGTAACAGACTAGGTAAACCAAGCACATTTTGTTTTTCACTAAGGCAAAAGGATATGAATTTCACATGCCTGTGGTCACACAAAAAGATCTTCAGCTTGTGTAAAGGCTTGTAGCCTTATTAGAGCTCCGATAATTTACATTTGCTGAAGACTTGCTCCAAGGTGTTTGCACTCAGCCGCACCTTTAGCTGCAATGTTAACCATGACACACACAGAAGCTCTGCGTTTACATTGATCCCACATTGACCTATTTCTTTCCTTACTTAATATTTTAATGCACAATTGCCAGCACAGTTTTTGCAGATGGGCACACTCCCTGGTCTGGACTAAAGCACGTTTCTGAAATCTTCATGTCTCAGACAAGATGCAGTGCTGGCTGCATGTTTACATATATGCCTGCATTCCTTTCTCTTCAATGCCTAGAAATAGTATTTTGTATTCTTTTTTTACATAAGTTTATTAGAAAGAGTAATATTATTTTTTAAAAAGTCGTGACTGATTGTCAAACAAGCTAAGATAGTGTTTCTGTTACTATAAGGATCCTTTTAATTAGCAAAAAAAAAGTCAACTTTCTTGTCCTCATAAGCTATTATTCATTACCAATGCAGCAATAGAGAAAACGTAGCTTGGCTTACTACAATAAAGGCTCTGTTTCAATATTAGCATCCTAAATTCTCTGTGCAGATCTCCGTGCATTGCACAGGGGGAAGGAAAAGAAAAAAAGAAAACCAAAAATTTGTGTTCTTCAGGGGTAAAATATAAAAAGATCTCCTACCTGCAAACACAAATACTTCACTCATAACCCAAGCACCAGACCATTTCTTTGAAGAAGCTTATGAGGCATTTAAGATATACAATGGCACAATATCATACAATGGAATTGAAAGAATTTTCTTGAGAAACCATTAACTTTGAAGGAATGTCTAGACAACTGTGTCAACAAATGCAAATAATTCATGCTTTTCAGCTTCTATCCATTGGATGGCCCCATGCTGAGTATACACAAACTCAGAAGAAAAAGGCATGTCACAGTCATATGACTAGGGAGTGTAACAGAGTCACACAGAAATTCAAGTCAATCTCAGAAAAAAACCTTCAGAAAGCTCTTCCCCAGGGTAAGCCAGCAGTGGGATAGGCTTCTGGTCATTTTGGCTAGTTTAAAACAAAGACTTGCAGCTGGTGCACCCTGGCTTCGAAGCAGGGGCAGTGGAAGAACCAGCTGTCAGTCATGACCATTCACTCGGTTAGAAAAATAAACTAAAGGACTCCAAAATACTGTACAACCTCTTGCAGCAACCAACAAAGTGGCTTCTGAAAACAATGCTTTTGCCAAAAATGCATCTGTAAGGCACTTAACAGGTATCTTTTAATATATATATATATAAAAATAAAATATGCACTGAAGCAACATTCACAAAACCTAGTTGTGTCAATTGTCCGTGTGTACAGTATAGTACATATATACATTCACTGTGACACAGGCCATCTCCGCACTTATACCTTCACGGGTGCTTTGGGCTGCCTGGTTAACTTCAGTGCCTGTGAACAGGAAACAAAACAGTCACTTTTTTATACCCTTAAAAGACAAGCAACAGCACAAGGTAAGATTCTCATTTATAAGGGGCAGCAAAACACTGCATGTACTTGTGGGAGGCTGAGAGAGGAGTCAGTGTGCAGCTGACAGGCTGTGGGTCCTGGGATGATGCTTTTGTCTCTGATAGCCCATCAAAACCTCCACTTACACAGAGAGCCTTAACAGAGGAACCACAAGGACTTTGCCTGCAGTGCCAGTGAAGGAAGCAGAGGTGGATCTCAGATGCCTTTCAGAAAGCAACTATTTGGACCCTACTCAAACCACTTGTGGCACAGATAGAAGAGCTTCTGACCCACTTAAGGAAAGACAGCAAAGAAAATTTGTGCCAACACCCTGGCTTCCTTCCACATGGCTCAAAGCCTGCTCAGAGGATAATCACTGCTGCAGTGGTGGATGTCATGCACCTCTAATGTTGATACCTTCCTTTCTGAGAAAAGGGAAGAATAAGCCAAAGTCCATCAGTCCAGAGGTGATCGTATGCCAGGGGACACCTGACATCTTTGTAGCTCTACTGTTCCTGAGGAAGAAAGAAACCCCATGACTTTTTTGAGGGCAGGGTTCAGCTCAGTGTTCCTTGCAGGGCTGGCCAATTATGGTGGCTGAGCTATTTATTAAGTGTGTGACAGAAGTTCAACTCAATGCTCGTGCTTCCAGTTTGGCAGGAAGCAGCCTCTCTAAGTAAGGAGGGAAATGTGATAGGCTTAGAAGGCGTTAGGTTTTCAGCTGCTCCTGTACACCAGTGTGGTCACTGGGAAGGATGCTGGCTGTTGGTGTGCTCTGCAGTGAAAAAAGCTCTGTGCCTTCTTATGTGGGACAAATTAGCCTGGGTGAGAGGAAATGAGAGAAATTAGCAAATTCCTGAAATTTGGAACCTCCGTTTCTCTGAAGTCTTTTGGGTGAAGAGCCCTGACAGACTGGCATTTGTCTGACTTCTCGTTTCCAGCAGGTTGGCTAAACAAGCAATTTTCAGTCTGAGAGATGCCTGATGGGGCTTCTTGTTGTAGATATTAACCTTTAATATTGTACATTTAAAGCTTGTAAGCACTGCTTGAAAATCACTCCAGCACAAATGTAAACCCTTAAAAAAACCCCAAACCTTTAAAAATAAATGGGCTATATTCCCCTCAGAAACACCAGCATTTAACTATTGTTAAATCCAGCCCTTTGAGATTAGTCTTTTGGATATTATTCAGCAAGAGACTTTGGAGAGAGAGACATCATTCCACACTTTGTTTGGGGAAACAATTTTTTAACTTTGTAGTTTGGCAGATTCTGCTGCCATATTTACAAAGTAGAAATACCTTAGTGTAGATGAACCTCTAAATATTTAAATTCAATTTCATACAACCCGATCACATGTACTATCATAATTAAGTAAGAATGTCACTGCAGTTGAGTACTGTGACTGGATAACCGCCTCCCCCTGCAAGAGAGATGCCAAAATGAAGCCAAGGTGTTTGTAGAAAATAAACATCAAGGGTGATGATGACATGTTTATTTTCAAAGCGGGAAACCATTATCCAGTCACAACATTCACTTCTATTATACTTATTGCAACTGTACTAGACCCAACCTCATTGATTTTTTTCAAAGAGTAATTAAAATAACATTTGTGAATAATACAGAAGACCAACTGAAGAAACTGCTGCAACAGAACAACAATCCCCCAAAGTGGTTCTACAGTGGCATTACAGTCTGATTAGCACAGGAGGTTTATTTGATGCTTAATGAATAAGAAACTAGTGCTGGTGAACTGTAAATCTCTCCAGTACTGGTTGACTGTTCTGATCCTCTGTTTAAAGGCTGTTTTAACTTGCAGCAGCTGACAGCAGCCCCTAAAGGCCATCACTGTCCTGAGAATCAGGGAGGTCTGGATGAGCTCCAGCCTCACTCCTGAGATGCTGAAGAGAAGTCAGCACTGCAGGGATTGTTCTGTCACCAGCAGCATTAACTTGAGGCTGTCTTTCTGTGGGAATAGCATGGAATTTTCTTTATACCACCCGTAAAGTCTCCTGATAATTTCTGATTAAAAGAAAAACCCTGACTTTCAGACTGATGGATAATTGCCACTGGATTCTCAGATTTTCATTTTCACATACTCAGACCAGTATATATTAACAAAGTCTGTTTTCTAAACACAGTTCCTGAAAACTGAGAGTTTTCCTGCTTTTTACAGTTCAGGTAACACATGAAAATCACTGATTTGGGGAATTTTAGCATTCAAGATAGCAAGGTTACTTTAGTGGTGTGAAGCTGTAAAATGACAGCCACTGGGTTTTGCTGAAAATTGGAAATATGAGCGTTATCAATAAAATTTCTCCACTAATAAGTGGAGAATGCAGGGTGCTGATGGAGCTGGGCTTCCCACAGTAGGTCTCAACCATCACCAAAAATGGCTGCCAAAGGTTGCTTCAGTTGCTGCAGCTTCTTGATCTTTATTATCTCAGAACATTAAAAGACAGCATTAAAGTCAATTTCATGGACTAGCTTTTTGCAGGGTGGTTATTCTGAGAACCTGACTAAAACCACTGCAATTATTTCACATAGATCACAAAATGGCTGTCAGACATCAATACCTTCAATTTGTACTGAAATAAGCATGATTTGAATCAGTGATGCTGATTCCAAACTCTCTAGGTTATAGTCTATAACCCTACAAGCTATCCCCATGCCTAATTTTGGCATGAAATGTGATGCCCCAGACTGCTGTGGACTTCTTGTTATTGTAAAGGGTGACCCAAGTAGGGTGGGGTGGGGGGTGGTAGGGGGGGAAGTTTTCATCCTGCTTCAATCCAGTTCAGAACGTGTCCTTATTTTACCTCATTTCCCCAGCTCCCATGCCAGCCAACACATCTTTGTCACTTCTCCATAAAGGAGATGCAAAGCTGTGATCATTAGCCGGCTAATGGATGGAGACATTCTTATGGGGCATATTCTGAATTCATAATTTGAATGAATTTGTAATTTGAATTAACTGTAGAGGTCTAACTTCAAGCTTTGAACTTTTTCAGAGTCTTTTCAGGCTCCTTTTCAAGTGGGATAAAGTTCTGCACTTCTAATTTGATACTGCTGTGACTATCACTTTTACAGATGAAGCAACGAAATAGAAAAATCTCTACCATAGGATCACCAAGAAGGAACCCCAGGAGTTCAGGACATGTGTTTAGATATTTTTCCCCTCACAGCACACTTGCCATTATAAATCAAATCCAGCAATTCGTACCTTTTGCCTAGAAACCATCCAGGATTTTATCGTTGGTACCAACAGACTGCCAAGAAGGATCTGAGCAGGATGATAGATGAGCAAAGGGACGGAAATTAAGGACAGGTGCTCATAACCCGCAAATACTATCTTCAGCATGGGAATCCCTGTGGGCAGAAAAACAGGAGACAGACTCTCACCTCAGACTTTGAGCTCCAGATAAAAGCAAAGCATTTTATGTTGCATTGACATTTCACAAAAAAAAAAAAAAA
>QWTY01071887.1:0-28269 GCA_008033365.1 Pseudorectes ferrugineus | reverse complement strand
AACAGCCATGGTCCTCATGCAGCTGCAGCAGAGACTGGTTCTTTCCAGCAGACACACCCTTCACAAGAGGGACAGTGCTCTGAAAAGGTACACAGAGAGGAAAGGGAAGGGAAGGGAAGGGAAGGGAAGGGAAGGGAAGGGAAGGGAAGGGGATCCTGGGAGCACCCACAACCCACTTCCATGTCTCTGTGTTTCAAGAAGACCAACCTCAGCCCTGAGATGCACAACCTCCCTGGTGGGCACACACCTCCAGCACCATGGCAAGTTATGCTGCCCCTCAGAAATGTGGGCAGATGGATGTGGGTCTGGTGAAGGAACAGGAGGTCCTGAACAGGTTCACAAATCCCAGGGAAAACCACCGTTTATCTCCCGACAGCTGCTAGTGCAGCAAGAAAGATGAATCTGTCCATGCATCCCTAAAAGGCAGCAACTCTCCTTTCCAGGCCTGGCCCTGCTGCCCATATAAAATGCCAAGTAATATTTTTCCCTGCCCCCAACTCTGACTCCAGGAATTTCCTGTTCCTCCCCTCCTCCTCCTTTCATCCCCCTTGGAAAGCCTCTCACATCTGTACTTCATCAGCCAAAGCCAGAAACTTAACGAAGCCCAGGCGCAGCAGCAGTGGGAGCAGAGCCATGGGGAGGCATCCTGAGCAGCCTGGGAGCCCCGAGCCCCAAGCCCCCCACCAGGCACAGGGATGCACCATGACTGCTGCACCCCGAGCTCCCCAGGCCCCAGGCCACATCCGCAGTGCCAGGGATTTGGGAAGCAAATGCTTATGCCTCTTAAGAGCGGAGACAAATTCTACCACATATTTGATGGAAGTTTCCTTGCTTTGTATCTGACCTTTCACGTCTGTTTTTCTGTGTGAACTGTGTTTACAGCATCCACAGTCTGATCTCACAAACCCTTCTGTTCCCATATATTTTTAATGGCCTATTTAGCATGAAAGTTTAAGGAAAAAATGGAATATTATTTAGAGGTGCTGGAGATTTATGTCTGAAGCATCTCACTGAAAAACCTTTTCTCCTTCTATTTAATGGGCTATATTTGGAAAATGAACATTGATCAGGATCAGGGTAAAAAAAAATATCTCTTTTCAATTTGGGCCCCACTTTGTTGAACTGGACCCTATAATATAAACATTATATATAACAAATTAATATTGCATCCTATAATATTATATTATAGATAATCACAGAACCACAGAATAGTTTGGGTAGGAAGGGACATTAAAAACCATGTTGTTCCAAACCCTTGCCATCGGCAGGGACACCTTCCACTAGACTGGAAAACTCTAAGGACTTGAGAAAATGAGGTTTTATCTGACGTAGCTAAATTAGGTTTGATGCTTTTAAAATGTATTTATGGGATTCTGGTTGTATCTTTCCATAGGACTAAAAGACAACAAGGAACTAAGTAACAGATGAAAAGTTGTAACAGTTCAATGAAACTCTTGATGGCATTAATGACATTATATGAGCTACTCTAAGAAAAGTCAGGCATTTTTCATGGATGATCCAAACACTGAAAGCTGACAAGGCTACTCCTAAAAACTCTTCCCTGGCAGAAACAGAGCATTTGATAAAGCAGCTTTACAGAATATATCTATAATATCCCATTGAATACATAGCTTTGTTCCAAAATTACCCTCGTAAAACCAACACCAAGAGATTGCTCCATGTGGGTTGTACGACACAAACCCCTGTGCCCCACAGAATGCAGTGAGTGCTGCAAAATGCACATCCTACTGCCTGTTTGTCAGCAGAGAAGCATTCACTAAGGTTGTTTTTTATTAAGGATCAGATTCCCATACCGTTTAAATTGGACATTAGGGAAAATTTCTTCATAGAAAGGGTGGTCAGGCACTGGCACAGCTGCCCAGGGCAGTGGTGGAGTCACCATTCCTGAAGGGATTTAAAAGCTGTGTGGATGTGGCACTTGGGGACATGGGTGTGTGGCTGGGGCAATGGTTGGACTTTATCATTTCCAACCTTTATGATTCTATGATTAGACTGATTTGTTCAGCCTTTGTAAAACATAATTGCTATTTTTTAAAATGTTACATGAGAAGGAAGCTTGGGCCCTGCTGAAAATACACACTCAGACTTCATCAAATCACAGAAATCAAATGGGGAGAGGCAGAAACAGGTGTGTGACTTTTCCCTAAAGGTACATCTCTCCTGGCATTATCTGAATGTAAAAATCATCTGCCTTGCTGCTGAATCCCTGGCTTATGATAAACACAGAACCATAACAGCAAATAATCCAAGGGGTTTAAAATATGCAAATATGGTCATTGCTGGTAGGAAATTTCTTTGAAGAATGGCAGACACTAGTGTGTTTATACTGAAAGTTCTAAAATTGGAAATGTACAGAAACATGACCAATCACAGGGAAAAAGAGAAACCGAAGATGCTATCATGCTCTCAAGGGATGAAGATGCTCAAAGTACTTAAACCTTAATTTGTTTAAAGATTAAAAATTATCAGAGCACATGGAGGAGGGTTGAGTTCATAGCCAGGTTAGTACATTCAACATCAGTAGCCGGAAACTAATTATAGGAGCATATAGCTTTATGGGAATTTTCCCCTATCTCTCACCAACAAGTCTTGAAAATAAAATGTTGCCTTGCAAAAAATTTCAGACCAGTTTGTTTCTGTGTATTGAGTCGGGGCAGATCAGTTGGTTAGGGGCAAAGCTTCTTGCCTGGTAAGACAGAGCCACTATAAAATTAAATCAGTTTCTAATCTAATGTTATTGATTACAGGTGTGGCGGCGCCTGGCGGGGCAGGTCTGTGCCAGGTCTCCTCAGTGCTGATCGGATGCCGTGCCTTCAGTTCACTGTGTACGACGCAATGCTACACTCTGCGGTATTTGTGCAGCCTGAAGAGCTGCGCCCGGCTCAGCCCAGGAAGGGCAGAACCCCAGGCAGTACCGCCCGGCCGCAGGACAGTGCCCACCAGAATCCCTGTCCTCGTCCCGGTGCTGCCGAGGCAGCTGATGCGAACAGCAAACAGCCCTTTGGAGAGCCAGTCTGGGCAAGACCGCTCTGGAAACATCCAGGTTCCAGGACAGTTTGGAATGCCCTCAACAACTCTGTTTAACCTGTTTATCAGAGCAGCACCTGCCTTGCCCTGTGGCAGTCCATTCCGTACTGGGCTGTCAGCAGGGACATCCCATCACGCACCTGGCAGCAGAGTTTCCACGCCCTGGGCACCGAGCGGGCTGGGCAGCCTCCCTCGAGGCTCTGCGGGGCCGCCAGCGCTCCCAGCACGCCGGGACTCGGACTCGGGCTGTGCCAGCCCCGCACCGGCACCGTGCAGGGACTCTCAACCTCACTCACACCCCAACACTTGCCCCTGCCTTTGCAGACACCCCCAAACTGTTTTGTTATCGGGTTAAAAATCTCGAGATTTTATACTCCCTATTTATCTGTCACGGTCCCTCCTATGGTGCAGAGAGGACGCGGACATCAGGGCACCCCCACAGCGCTTTCGTCGCGCCGTCCAGCAGCGAACCCCAATACTGTTTTGCTTCTAGTAAAAGGTATTTCAAAATCCCCCTCCTCAATCCGCTTCCACAGAGATGATGCTCCGAGGGCTGACGCTGGGATTTCCTTCTCTCCTTTTCCCGAGGAGCTCCGCTGAGCTCCCCGGGCTCCCCGAGACGCTGCGGGTCGTGGCAGCCCTGCTGGGGGCAGCGGCGAGGGGAGGAGGCGTGAGGCGGGGAGGGGGCTCTCCGAGGGGAGGAGGGACAACTTTAGAAGTCTCCATAGTCTTTTCCTTTCAGGAAACACATCCTGTTAATATTTGACTGCCGTGGCAGTGGCTCTTTTTTTTGCAGTCGACTACGCCCTGAGGCTCACCAAAACGAGCCACAAAAACAGCCATTTCCTCTTGGTGGGGAGGTGGGGGGGGCCTTTTCCTCACCGCAGTGGCTGTTCTCGACCCGGCACTCACAGCTCGGCTCTTCGGAGAGGGACACGGCAGAGCAACCTCCTCGAGATACTCCAGACTTGCAGATGACCTCTGGGATGACCGCATTCCCCTCTGGCTCGGCTTGGCTTTGAGAAGATGACATCTGTCACCGTTTGCAGGATATTCTGAAGTTTGCACCCAAACCCCGGCTTTTGGAGCAGCACTGGTTGGCTTGGAGGACCCAGCACTCGGCAGGCTACAGTGAGCATCCCATCCTGCTTCTGCCCCACCTCAGCTCAGGCTCTCCTGCCCTGAGACTGGATTCTGTCCAGATTCGCCCCGTCCAACACGGAATGGACCTCCCTGTCATCCAGTTCACCACGGGACTGGCATTACTTATCAAAGTGCAAGAAGGTGGATAAGTCAACGCTGGGAAGGACCTAAAAAAGCTTCTTTGCGTTCTTATTTTATGGAATTCTCCTATCTACCTCACAAAATTCTCATTTCCTTGGTCAGAAACCCCTCTGGAGTTGACTTCAAGAATGAACGGTGATGTCCTCTAGCCCCCTGTAACACCCCAGCGCAGCTGCCTGTTCCCAGCCCAGTTTCAATGTGCTGCAGCTGACTGGAACCTCGTGTCGTCTGCAATTAGAGACTGGCAGCAAGCTGACAGTCAGATATGACTGTCCAGAAACTGGTAGCCACAGCTGTGTTGGTAGCCCTGGTCTCACTCATCCTGAACAACGCGGCTGCCTTTACCCCCAACTGGGTGTACCAAACGCTGGAGGACGGGCGCAAGCGCAGTGTGGGGCTCTGGAGGATGTGCTGGCTGGCAGAGCGGAGCAGAGCGGGTGCAAGCACCAGTGCCAGGCACGGGCAAGGGGAGGAGCAGGAGTGTGAAGCCCTGGGCTGGGGTTCAGAGTCGGCTGGGTTCCAGGAGTCACGCAGCACTGTCAAACGTAAGTGCAGTCTCTTATCTTCTCTGCAGACACGAGGTCGCGATTGATGGGGTGCACCTGGTCCCCAGGAGTTCAATGGCCTAACCCTGAAACCATTGTTATCTGTCTTAATCTAAACATCTCTTCATATTCACTCCCAAATAAATTAATTTCAGAAAATAAGAAGCATGATGTCCACCAGTGATGAACTAAACTCCTCCTCCCCCCTCAAAATCAGCAATCTGCATGGTGCTGCCTGGTTTATATAGCCCAGGAATTGATCTGCTTTGATAAAATGATCTGTGAAGTGTAAGCCTAAAGTTCTGAGACATCTTGGGCTCACTTCTCCCTCCTGGGCTCCTGCCATAAGATATCCCTTCCTCCTCAGTACTACAGCAACCACAGTTGCTCTGAATACCCTAAAATTAAAAAAACCCCCAAACCCGAAAAGATACTGCAGTGAATGACATGCTGAGTTATTTCTCCCTTCTGTTTGCTTATGTTGGAAATGCCAGGAGCAGAAAAGACAGAAATAGTTGTGGCAAAAACATGTAAAATTGAGAAAGGTCTTAAAATGTGTAACTATTCTTCTTGGTGAAAAAATACAATTAATATACAACTTGGTGACTACAAAAATCATTACCCGTGGTGTATTTTTCATTTTACACTTTCACAGACTTGTGGGATCTGAAGAATGCAAATAGCTTACACTGAGGTAGCAAAAATTATTGTATAACATGAGAATTACAGAACTGATTAATAAATAATAAACCTTATGTATCACATTCATAGCATTAATGGTGCAACCCTGCTCTCCCAGAGCAGAACTGTGCTGGAATAGGATCATAGGAAGGCTTGGGTTGGAAGGGACCTTAAAGACTGTCCCAAATACCTGCAGACACCGTGGCTGGGACCACA
The DNA here is from genome assembly GCA_008033365.1 of Pseudorectes ferrugineus. Classification (NCBI taxonomy): domain Eukaryota; kingdom Metazoa; phylum Chordata; class Aves; order Passeriformes; genus Pseudorectes; species Pseudorectes ferrugineus. The sequence continues at coordinate 22,495 of QWTY01071887.1, read as the reverse complement.
ACTACCCTGGTGCCAAAAGGTTTCTCCCCTAAAACCCCCCCCAATCCTGGCAGCCAGGCTGTGAGCAGCCATTCAAAGGGGAATCAGTGCTTCTGCTGCACCCTTCAAGGCATGGAATTTAACAGAACAAATGGGTATAAAGCCCATGCCTCGAGAGACCACAGGATTTTCCCAAGACTTCAAGGATGCTCATAAACAGCTCTGGCACCTCTGAGGGATGGCTGGCAGCATTGATAACACACGTGATTTCAAACCAGATTTTTTTCACAGTTTGAAATGTGGAGAAAGAGAAATTGGTCCTTGGAGTTTCTTCTATCCCTCTGGAGAGAAACCAAAGAAATATCAGAGGAATTTCTTTAAAAAATGCTTTAATGTGGACCCATTCCAGATCATATTTTCCAACAAAATTATGCAGAAACATTTTTTGTACATTTGCTAATACTGCGCCTGCATAAATCACAAACAGAAAATTTCTCAAATGTTTTGAAGTCCTTACCTTTTCAATACTTTTTTAACTGAAAGAACTTTTGTAACAATAAATGACTGTGGGAGAAGTTCCTTGATGTGCATCTGCAGCTTCATCTCTGGAATCACTTCCCCAATTAATACTGGTAAGCCATATTCTAACTTGAAGAACAGGTGTACCATTCACAAATTGTAAAAGTACATGTTATGTACTCAACACTGGAACGAGCTCCTGCACAGTGAATTTGGCTCCTGCAGCATTTTTAACACACAAGCTTGTATTTCTTGCTGTGTGCAGGCCAGGAGGTGTGTGGTGCCTAAAGATGAGAGGTATTAGTTTCATGGCAGAACTGTTTGGGCAGCAGTTTCTGATGTCAAATAGAAGGATAATGTGACAGAAAATTTGAAAATTTCCAAGTAATAATTATTGAATGATGAAGTGCTCAGAAGAATTATCTGACAACTACTGATTCTAATTTAAAGGAGGCTTTTCAAGCTCAGGGAGTTGATCTGTATAGGAGTAAAGCATCCATTCCCTATTTAATCTGGAAGCAAATAGTAAGCCAAGGCCAATTCTGAATCTTGATAAAGCACTTAAAGGAAAATCCCCCCTCTGCAGCTGTGTCATTACAAACTCAGTAGGAAACACAACTGTGGCATTTATTTTTAAGACAATTTTGTTTCCATGGATGTACACATGGTCAGTACGAGCCTGATTCTGCATCCATGGATTTAGCATTCTAAGGAATTTGTCTAATAAGAAATCACACATTATTTTAGTAATACCTATGGCAATCCTCATCTGTCAGTTGTAGATGAATCACAGCCATGTGGGGGGGTGTGTGTGTACATATATATGCGCATATATATGTACATCTAAAAATAACTTTATGAAGGAAAAAATGCCTTCCTCAATGCTGAGTTACCACGAAGTATTTTGGATGCCATTTGTAGAACAGTATAGAAAACCTGTTCTGCCAAAAGCAATGCAAAAGAGCCCACAATCTGGCTCATATAAAACAATGTGTTTATACACACACTGACATACATATTTGAGAGGCAAGCTATTCCTCTCACAGTTCAACAGAAAAACTGTAAACTCTTTCGGAATTTGCTTGTCCATATACTAAAGACTCCTGTACAAGCAGTATGTAACTAACAGGCAACTATAGGCACTACTAAAAGCTGGCTTCCTCCCTAACAGAGAAAAGTACATTCTTAGAATTTGCTTTTCACTGACTTTCTCTGCCTGTTATTTCCCATTGAAATCACAGAATCATGGAATGTTTTGGGTTGGAAAGAACCTTCAAGCCCATCTCATCCCACCCTCTGCCATGGTCAGGGACACCTTCCACTATCCCAGGTTGCTCCAGGCTCTGTGCAACCTGGCCTTGGACACTTCCAGGGAGATGTGGCAGCCACAGCTTCTCTGGGCACCCTGTGCCAGGGCCTCACCAACCTCACAGGGAAGGATTTATTCCTAGAAATGGCAAAAAAAACCAAAAAGAAATCCGTGGACAGGAGTACATTATACTAAAAATATAGGGAAATGAAGTGTCATAATGTGAACTATTTCTGCAAGGCACAACACCAGAAATGTGAGCAACTGATCTCAGGGGAAAGCACTTCAACTCTTGTCCTTCAAACCTCACTCTCCTAGAAGTGGAGATCCCAGGCCCTTTCACTTGTCTTTACCTACCTTTCTCTTTCTCACCCTCTTGCTGTTCAGCCCTGCACCTCTCTTTCAACCACCTGTGATGCTGAAAAGCTTCTGTGATGGTTCAGATGACTAACAGCAAAAGAATTCCCAGGTTAGGGTGGAAGTTTTGGACATGTGGATGGGAAGGGATTTTTGGTGGATATTTTTACATTGGATTTAGCAGTGGTATCAGAGTCCAACAAGTGCTGCTGCTAACACAAGCTAAGTGATAAAGGTGTAAGGAGGGGTGAGATGGCTCCTTTTTAGTGGTAATAAAACTCTCAGATCTGAAACCTTCACCTATGCTGAGAATCAGCCCAGCTATGGGACATCAATCTAAGATTTTATAATTTGGACAAACCACTGAATGATACAAACTTAAATGCTTCACTGAGAACTCAGATTGTATAGTCCCTCTTCAAACACTTTAAGGAAACCTGGCCAGGTAGCCTAACTCTCCTGTCACCTGAGTGTAGGCAAAGACATTTGACAAAGATTATGGAGCTGCAGTTTCAGAGCTGTTGCAAAATTTTGGAAGATTATGCTCTTGCCTGCATCTCTTAACGCTTCAGAAAAAGCCCACAGGCAGTAGAAGCACAGCCTCAGAAAGAGCTGGGGTAAGACAGCATGTCATGAGTAGTCAACACGGAGCTTTGAGCCCATGTCACACGTGAGCAAGCGCAGCACAACCAGCGATGCAGCCCCACATAGGGACACGTGAGCTACCTCGAGTGGCGAGAACACGCAGCTACACCACCAGTGATGCCTCTCAGAGCCAACCCTTCTCAAAGCCACCTAGGTCCTGGCCCAGTACCATGCCAGGAATACTGCATGAACACACCGAATTACTTGGAATCAACTTAGGTATTTTTAACCGCACTGCAGGGTACAAATATGCCCTTAAGTTCTGCCGTGCTCTGAGGCTATCTCTGGATGGGCACAGGGAGATGATTTATTCATCAGCCGAGGTCACAGTTCGTCCCTTTTTGTCTAAAGAACACTAGGAACAACATGGAAATGCAGGGATAGGGAGGGGTTTAAAAGATAAAAAACCTCATTGGGTTCTTCAGGGCTGCAGGAGACATAAGGAAAATTCCAACAGCAGGACATGTGTGTCAACTTCTGATGCTCAGAGCTGGATTGCTTGTGGGAATTGCAGTTCTAACAAGGAGTGTAACCCGTGCCAGGGAGAGGCGTGGCATCAGGAGCAGCTACATGACTGCCACAGGAACCCCAGGTAAACACCTGTCCAGTCTGGATGGATGATTGGTGCACACACATAGACACAGGGACATTCAGTGGCTGAGGCAGGATGCTGCTCAGGGTGGGAATGAGGAGCTGAGGTTTGCTACAGAGGCAGCTGTTCACCTTAATGCCCATGTCCACTGCATTTACACAAAGTTCCAGTGTCTCCAAAACTTCCAATTTCTCTGAAATTTGGCTGCTTGGAAGCCAGGCCGAGTCAAGCAGCTGAGTGTGCTGTAGACGTGTTACTTGTCTACATATATGTATTTCCATAGATAGAGACCCAGAAAGGAGGCCAAGTGCATCTGGAGAAGACAGGAACTACCACCAGATTCAAAAAGGCCCCAAACCTTATTATACACATGATATATATTGCCTGATAGACTGCTCAGGCTGTTCCCAGAGATGAGGCAGCATGGGCAGCTGGCAGCTCAGGGTTTGTGATTGCCTATCCTCATATCTGAAATATGACCAACATTTAAATAAGTGACACTACTAATTTAATGACGGAGGCCAGTAGAGATGAATTCTGAGAGACACAGCTTTTCAAATTGGAATGAATGCTCATTTTAATGTCGGGGTACAATTTCGTGTACTCATTTTGGAAAAGTGCAAAACTCCTTGGGATTCGGGACAGGAAAACGAACCTAATACATGTTTCAATGCAGTACATACACAAGTGTTGCACAGAAATACTGTCAGAGCAATCAGAGTTTGGTTACTCTTACCATCAAGACTGTAAATTTGATTAAAGCATTATGAGTGAAAATGGCTCTGGAGCTTTTGAAAATTTCAGATTAATGCATTTATCAAAGCCACCAATACAGAATAAACCCTGCTGAGGTTTATAAAGAGGCAAACCATGATATCTAGACAACTCATACCTCATCAGAAACAGCTGTGTCTATTAAAACTGATCACTGTATTGAAGGCTCTCAACGTTGGGTTTGCAAGGGCCTACCACTTAACCATAAGCACTTGCTTATGTTGAAAATAGTTAATGGAGCCATGTCTTCACTCCAAAAGTAAAGACTGAAGCTGTTATAAAAAACACCCACCAACCACACTCTCCTCTCCCCAGACAAGATCTGTCTGCCTTTCAAAATAAGTATTCAAATGAGAAGTTTCACACTTAGATGAGCTGAATGGTAAAGTTCCAAAATACCTAAGGGATGGAAGATTCCACCAGTTTGTCACATCAGAACATTATTTTAATTGGGCCAAAACAGATTGGGTTTTCCCTGCTCTCTTCCTCTTCCTTAAATTACTATTTTTAAGTGAAAAAAGCATAAATTGCATACTTCAGAAAGCCTCCCAAGAGGTGAAAAAGGCAAAATAATTTTTGAGATATCCACGCATTCATAATTTTTATGATATTCATCCAGCTGAACATACTGAGAACATACTGAACATACTCAGAACATACTGAGGACTCTTGTTGCTGAAAACTCTACAGCTACTTACAAAAATTTTTTAGAAAGAGCAGGAGAGACTTCCCTTTTCAGGGCAAAGTCAGTAAGACCTGCAAACAACATGATCATGTGGAAAGGGTACAAGGCAAAAAAGAAAAAAATAGATTCAGATCTGTTTCACTTTAAAAAAATTAGTGACTGTTCAGATCATCAAAATACATCTGCATCACAGAGGCACCTCTTTAAACCTTCCCACGGTCTCAGTGACACAGTCATGCAAAGGTGCACTGAGATACTGCCAACATTTGGCTTAGTTTGTTTCACAAGCACTTTTAAAGTGTTTCCGTATATTTTCTAATCGATACTCGAAGAAGCTAGCAATATAAATACCACAAGTTAAATCAACAGAAGAAATTAAATGTCAAAGACTTTATAGATAGAGCACAGGTTTGGGAGGCATAGCATGATGCTGACAGTCAATAAATAATTACAGTGGTTCTATTTATTGTCCCTATTATCTCAAAATTGTTTTAACAGTAAGTGCTGACCTCCTATGTCCATGTTGTAAAAATGAAGCATAGTTGTACTTTGCACTTTCATAGTGCTCTTGGTATCCAAGGCACAGCTCCAGCTGATTTCCATGGCAGCTGCAGAGACTGCTCAGCACATCTGACCTTTGCTGACAGTGCTGACATCCAAAACAAAAGAAACACATGATTCACTGCCAAAAGTTTGACTGAAGTGAATTTTTTTTTAATTCTAAGGAAGGGTTTCTTCTAAAATTATTTATTAATACAGAATCCAGCTCTCTAGGTTGGAACTCATGTTTATGAACAGCAAGACCATAAGTAAGAGTTAGCAAGACAGAAGCCTTGCTCTTTCTGACTCTTGCCTTTCAAGTTTAAGCATACTATTCTGGCTTTTCCTAATTTTGGTACTTGGTTTGCATTTCTGAAGTCCCTATAATGTGGATTTTAAAAATTACTCCAAAAGGCTGAAAAATATGATGCATTCTTTATCTCAGGATAACACCTCAGCAGAACGTCAAGTTCTAGAGGAAAACAGCATGCTCAGTTAGAATCTCTGATTATATTAGAGAAAACCTAATTACTTATCTAGTTAGATTTTTATCAGCAGATTATGATCTCAGCCTGCAGACATCCAGCCCAAGAAGATGCAGTCTAGCACAGTTACTAGAAATTGAAAATGAGTTCTAACAAAAATAAGTGAAGCAACTTAAGTGTAAGGAGCATTACCAGTTTCATCTATAATCAATTAGAAATCTCTTTTCAGAAACACAACCATTTATCCTCCTTTCCAGAATAAAGTCATGTATGAACATGAAGCACTTAAAAGGACAATCAGGTACATCTTAGAATACATCCTAAATAATTCACCAAGTAAGTGATTAATAAATAAACCCAAGAACCATAGGAAACAGCATCAACAGAATTTTTTTTAAAATTCCTTTCATTACAAAACCAAGAAGCAATATCCCTCAGGAGATTTAAAGAACAGATGTAATCATAGATGCAATCAGCTTCACAGCAAGCTAAGGTGGCACCATCCTTCAGCTGAGCATAACCCATCCTGCATTATTAAGAGTTTAAGAGCTAATTAAGAATTTCAGTACCATTTTTGAGATGCAACAGACTTAGTGTCCCACAGTGGACAGGGATAACAGCACAATTCCAGTCAGCTCCTACAGCTCAGATGCCAGCAGGAGATTGTGAAGGCACACAGAGATGCTGGGAGTCAGCACTGGCCCCATGCACTGAATAAATGTGTGGTCACTAGATCCTTCCCAGGGCTGAATACTTAATAACTTACTCACAGAAGCTGGACTAAAGTTTGCACTAAAATTCTTGTTTATCAAAAGGGGTCCTTCTCAAGGGGAGTTTTAGACTACTATGAGAATATCTTGAGCCATTTTGTTTAATCATTAAAAAGCTTGAATTCCCACATAATTGGTTTTTTTCCCTCTATGCAGACAGAAAAGGGGAAGAAATGCTCACATTTTAAGCAATTAACACAATGTGATTTTCCAGTGAGATCATCCTTCCTCATTATCCCAAAACATTACTCTCCAGTATGATTAACCTACTCCTGCAAACAGTCCTGGAGCTATCCTGGAACATAACACTGACAGTTCTGGGGCTATCATGAATCAAAACAACAAAATTGATGCTTGTAAATAAGAAAATCAAATTAACATCTCTAATTCAGATGGATACAGCTGGTTTAGGAAGTGAGCAAAACAATAAGGAATCTGACTTGGTCTCATCCTTAGAGTTTGGGGTTTGACTCTTGTTTGATCACTGTTTTAAACAAAGCAGAATTCATTAAGCCAGTACCCCAGGCTGTACAAGAGTCCCAGCTGGATGCCCTGTCCATGAATTAACTGCTTCTCAGAGAAAATGGGGCCCACAATGGGCTTCCAGAAGGAAAAAGGCAAAGACTAGCACTGTATACTGCTGAACAGCAGATACTTAGAGCAGAGTTTTTGAAGCCATTCAGCTCCAACCTTTTCCAGCTCTCAACAGCCAAGTTGCATCTTAAGGGAGGTGAATAAAGGTACTGATGGAGGGCTTGTCCTCCCTCTTTCACCTGTCAGGAGCACATAAAGGAATAAACACCTTCTGCAGTGTCTCGGTCTATTCTGCTGGAAGTATTGACCTCTAGCTATAGGGAACATCCACCTCTGGCCACAGGGAACTCCATCAGAGTTAAATTTCAAGAGACAAGTGGCATTAGCAACAATGAGTTCAAAACAAAAAAAGCAGGGTATCCAAAATACAAAATACCTATGTCATGACAGTCTTAGGCAATAGATGCTAGAAGTGAGAGGTTAACACAAATGCCACCAGTAACTGTGCAGACACTAAACCCACTATGACCATCTTGTTTTACAAACCGTCATTAACAAACAAAATGCAAAAGTTGATGAAGTCTGCAGTGGCCACAAAAAGTGACACTGGAATCATGGCTACTATAAATGAAGCTGAAATGGTTGAACAGATGATCCTAAATTTATACTAATTATCAAATCTATAGGAAACTCATCAGAATAGACTAAAGCTGGCTACTGAGGCATTTTTGCTGTACATGTAATTTAAAATAGAGTAAAAGAGCACAAAGGTAAATACTAAATTTCACAGCTTTTACAAAAACTACATTGCAGCCAGTTTTATAAGAGATTAGAAATATTTATTCCTGGATTGAGCAGTCATTCAAGCAGGAGAAGAGCTTTGTGTCTTGGCTTTCCTCAACAAGATTTCCCTCTTCAACGGCTTTGGGCTGAGCTCTGAAGAAATACTTTGACATTGCACACTCAATTCCCTTTCTTGATCCATACTGTCCATTGGTTGTCATCACTAGAAAGAGGCCAGAGCTGCTGGTGCAGAAGCTCAGCTTAGGGTTGTGTACGTACAAAATAAAATTACAATGTGCTGAGCTGACAGCATGCAAAGTCACAATGGCTGTGAGTAAGGAAGCACAGTCACCTCGCACTCTCAGGCTGAATACAATTAACAAGCTCTACTGCAAGAAGAATGGACTTTATGCCTTATTGTAAGAGTTATACATTATTGACAGGCTGCCCAGGGTAGGGGTGGAGTCCCCATCCCTGGAGGAATCTAACAGACGTGTGGATGTGGCACCTGGGGACATGGTTAGTGGGGGCCTTGGCAGTGCTGAGGGAACAGTTGGACTTGATGATCTTACGGCTCATTTTCAGCCTAAACAATTCTATGATTCTAAGTTTGCTTTTTTCCCCAAGAGGAATCATTACAATTCTAGAACACAACCGAAAGATGACAGCTCATACATTAAACCTGTTAGAATAAACCAACATCTCTCATATGCGAGATGGAAAGGTACTCAGGTTGTAATACCTTATTCCATAAAAATAATTGTCTTTACATTTAATGAAATCATACCAGCTACTTCCTTCTTATTCTACCAATCATCAGCCTGATGCAGCTCCATGGACCATGTGCAACCTTCTTTTTGGTTAAAAGGAGCAGCTATGCAAAACACCCATTGCATTTCCACATATCTCTGAAGGGTGTAGTGTATTAGGCCAATAAACATCCATAAGTGTGGAGTTCTTACAAACAGTAGCAAAGATCATCAGTGTTCAATGCTACTGCACTTCCAGCTGCAGGAGAGGACAACGATCAAAGAACCACTTTGTAAAAATTAAATTGCTACAAATTTGCTTGAAGTTCAACTGAGTCACAGTCAGAAACTTACTATTTTTAGTATGCATGATTTAACATCATCTGTGGCAAAGCTAATATCTGTAATAGAGTTAAGTGTTAAAAAAATTCACAAATAGCAGCAAAAGCAAAAATTTGGTGTTAATTTCTGTGTCACGGGCCAGTATGTATTTCTGGCATAAACTTCAGACTTTTAAAGGTTGTTTATATACAGAGGCTTTTTTTTTTTTTTTTTTTTGAGCTCATGCATACTATATACTACAGACAAGGCAACAGAATCCATTATAGCAACAATTTTTAAATTTGATGCTACAGATAGTTCTATCACCAAACGAAAGTACTAATAATGGGTGCAAGTCTGCTCTTACTTTGGGCATTTCTCCTTTGAAAGTAATTACTATCTCTTCAGCAAGCACTGGTGCTCAAAGTATTAGAGAAGTCTATCTGAGTGGAGAAACAGAACACTCTGAATGTTCAAAGTTTTAGTGGTTTTTATAAAGCTCAGACATCTGACTGTGATTGCATTATCAGCCAGTGTGCTTCATGACCTGTGAGCATTCAACATGGCAAGAGATGGAAATGCTGCCAATGCTAAAAGGGCAACTTTGGAAGTTAAACACAAAATCTTTGAACAAATTATTTTTTTGAGTAAAATAACTTTCTTCTCTAGTCAGAAATTAACTCACTAGGAGAAGCCAAAAAAACTTAGTATGTTACTTTCTTAACATTTTATTCAATGGAAAAAGTTTAATGGACTATGGTTCTTAATTAACTCTTCAGATACAATACTATATTTTATTAAATTTTAATTAAATGAGTTGCTACTTGGAACACTGGAAGCTGAAGATGGCCTGCGAGGGAAAAATAAAGGGTAAACAATTTTATGACTCACAAAAGTAGGTCAGACTTCATGATTAACACAATTAAATTTACTCTTGTTTATATCAAGTTTTGTTTTCTGCACTTCCTAGCAGTCTCCTTGGAAGATCAGGAACCAAATTCTGATCAATGCATCCACCAAACTTAAAGCCAGTTAAAACACTTCTAAAAATCTGCTGAATATTCATGTCCAGAGTCTGTCTTTCTCTAGTATATGCCAACTTAAACAGGGTGCTACTTCTATTTCAGAACACCAATGACACATAGCAAGTGATGCAGAACTGGCACAATGATACTTGTAACTCCCACCTTTTGCTAGAGGAAGGAAAAGGATAAAAACAGGACATCCATCAGCTTAACAGGAAAAGTAGGAAAAAAAGCCTGACTAAAAGTACCCAACTTTGCAATTAATATATTCCATTCAGTAGCCAGCTGGGAGACACATTTTAATCAGGTTTCTAGCCAAGGCTGCAGATGTCTGTGTCTGTAATCATTGCTGTATTTGCTCTTTAACAGAGAATCATAGATTATCTCAGGTTGGAAGGGACCTACAAGGATCATTGTGTTCAGCTCCCTGTTCCTTGCAGGACTACCTAAAACTAAAACGTATCACTAAGAGCATCCTACATAGACCACAACTCTGGCAGCCTTGGTGCCATGACCACTGCCCTGGGGAGCCTATTCCAGTACCCAACCACCCTCTGGGAGAAGAACCTTTTCCTAATAACCAACATAACCCTCCTCTGACACAGCTCCAGCCATTCCCTCGGGTCCTGGCCCCAGACAGCACAGATCAGCGCCTCCCTGTGAGGAATGTGCAGAATCCGACGGGGTCACCCTTCAGCCTTCTCTTCTCCAGACTGAACTGGCCAAGTGATCTCAGCCACTCCTTGCGTGTCTTACTCTCGAGGCCTTTCATCATCCTGGTCACCCTGCCCTGGTCATTCTCCCATCATTCAACATCCTTTTTATTCTGAGTTTGTCATCCTCCCTGTCATGGTGTTCCAGTATGGACTCTGGCCTGTACACTTTCCTTTTCAGTTCAAGATCCCTGCTTAGCCAGGCCCTCCTTCTTCCCTGCTTGCATGATTCCCCGTGCTTTCGAATTGCTGGTTCCTGTGCTATTAAGAGGTCACCACTTTGCCCACAAGTCTCTCTTTACAAATTGCACCTCTCAGAGGGCACCTTTTCTAGTCGGCCCTTCAGTCCCTGCACCAGAAGTTACCTTCAACACGCTTCAGAAATTTCCTGGATCTGTTTGTGTCTGTGTATGATATTCCCAGTTGATGTCTGGAAACTTAAAATCACCCCTAAGGCCCAGGGGAGATGATCTAGAGATATCCCTTAATTCCTTGTAGTATAATTCATCAGTATCATTGTCCTGGCTGCGTGGTCAATAGTAGATCCTCACAACATACTCCCACAACTTCACTGTTAGATATTATTAGAACTTACATATATATATATTTACACACACACACACAATTTTAAAAAAGGTAACTTTTTACCTGTACATGCAGATTATGCCCTAACACCTCACTTAGAACTGCCAAGCCTTGACATCTTCATTATAACCATTTCCCTCATTACACAGATGGAAATTTAAGGGTCTTTGCAGTGTATCCCAAAGATTAATAAAGGGTAAAAGAAGAAAAATTTAAGAATCCTCTATACAAAGCTTCTGTAAACCAGTAAGACCTTAGCATTAACATCCACAGGATGTTTTTTAGGACAATACAGATGGACTAGGGGAAAAAGAAATTCAGCGTGTTATTGGTTTGTCGTAGGGATGGTTATTATTTTAGGGCATTGAAAAACTATTTATGGTTCCATTTCAGTCTGTGCCACACAAATAGAAAGCAAACATCAATCCTGCCCCAAACAATTCTATGGATTACAGATAGAATCTTCAGTGAAGAGAATTCCAGCATCTCCAGTGGGCCATTCCGGGAAATTAGCTGCTTGTTTCATGCACTGAAGCAATATTTACAGGATGCTGTGCAACTAAAGGAAAGAATCAATACACATCCTGAAGAAAATCCTTTTTTAATCAGACTCCAGGGAAGGCAGTTAGAGCAAGGGACTGCTGGGAGAAGGGACTGCTGTCTGAGAGTAGTTTTCTGTGGACTGACAAACTTCGTATTCCTGCTCAGTCAGGATTTTCTTTTTCCCAATTTTATACTGTTGTAACTTTATGCTGCTTCTGCTTCCCTAGTGCAGTTCGACATGATGCGTGCCTGCAACCTCATTGCCACGGTGGCTCTGACTGCCGGCCAGCTCCTCTTCGTCCTGGGGCTGATGGAGTTCCCCATCATTTCCCAGGATACCCAGTGGTGGGAGGAGGCCATAGCTGCTGTGTTCCAACTTGCCAGTAAGTCCATTCCTTTCTACCAATGGAAAAGTACTCAATCTCTATTAAATCCAGGTGGAAAAGTGTTTCTTACTTTATAAATCTTTCAAGTGACAAAGAATAGCAAAAAGGCTTATATCTAAAAGCAAGTTCATTGTCTGTGACAAGCTCTCCCCATGAGATTCTGCAGTACGTGAATAGAAGCTTTCATCTGGGATATATCATAATAAGGCTTCTGCCAACCAAAAAAAACCCAAGCCTTTATTATTTCCTATGAAACCAGGAAGGCAAACATAAGAGAAACAAACTGGGTATGTTGTAATCCCACAATTTAGCAGAGCAAAATATACTAAAGGAACTGTGAGAAAGCAGAGCAGAAGGGCTGAGCAAATCTTTGAAGTCTTGTTGAAACATGATTATTTGATTTTAGCTAACTGAATTTTACTCAATGACCACCAGCTGGATTTTGACAAACAGCAAAGAAAGCCGAAGTCAATTCATACCACGGACTGCTATAAATAAAATTCCCACAGCAATTCTCATGGACTGTATACAGAACTGCATGAGGAAAAGAGGAAGTGGGTTTATCACAATTCCATTTTGACAGCAGTGGCAACAAAGTGTAAACATACCGCAATAATACCTTTCATTACTACATAAAGTAAGTAACTTCAGTATTCATTACAGTAAGAGTTCAATCCTATACAATATCCATGCAGGAAACAGTCATTAATGGAGTAACATTCAAGCTGTTTACAAGATCAGATTAAAAATACAACACTTATATATATATATATAAAATATATATATATATATTATTAATGTAAAGAACAGGTTATAATAAAGCAACATCATTTTATTTAAAGTTTTAATTTCAACTTTAACAACTCAGAATATTAAGAATGGCCTAAAACTACTGAGACCTCAGGTTTACACCACTGCAAGATCAGAATCTGGCCTAGGTCATTTAAGTACGGTCTCATAGCAATAAAATGGTTAGGTTTTTTTAGGTCCATTAAGGATGAGGAACCCAAAATCCAGATGAGAGGAGGAGACTACAGAGGTTCTGTAACCCTCAAAGCACCTGATCCATCTTCCAGGTGCAGCAAGAGCCTCAAGCACCAGTCAGTGCTTCCAAAAGACAGATATACAGCCTTGCCATAAAAGCTCTCCCTACAGCCCCTTCATGTTTGTGTAACTGTGGATACCTTCTGGATAGTTCTCCCTGACTATCGGCGTGATGCCTGCTGTACTCTCCCATCCTCTCCAAACTCAACCTGTCTGTTTTTCCAGAGCGGAAATGCATTCTGGCCCTGTTTGGATGTGTTCTTTCATTGACAAACAGCACAGGGGACAGACGTGGGCCTTTCTTCTACCATGGCTGCTAATTTTAGACTAGGCTTTTTTTTTTTTTTTTTCCTGTGCTGGAGTCTGTTTTAAACACAGTCAGAGAGAGACTGAAGGGCGCCAGGATATCCCGACGCAGGAGGAGGAAATGCCTGCTATTACCTGTTATGCAAGCTGAACCTTGAAATCCCCAGTGCTGGGAGAGGACAGGGGAGAAAAGCCACAGTCAGAATGATTAACAAAACACTAATGAGAATGGCTGAAGAAGCTTTTGGATCAAGGAGTTCATCTGCCTGCCTATGTTTAAAAGGTGTGAAGGAATGGATCTGGCAGCCTGTGATGATATGAAGACAGACATTGTGCTGTGTGAATCTGAAGAAATAACACAGTGACTATCCCTGCCCCATTCCCCATCCCCCTTTGCAGTTATGCCACACTCTCCTTTATCATCATCAGATGATTTTCTGCCCTGAAGTCATGATATTCATTTTACATCTCATTATCTTAATGTAATTTTATGTTTAAACAAATTCCTTCAGGATATCCAGAACAATCACCTGAAGTCTTCTAGAATGCATACTTTTGAAAAAAGTGGGAAGAAGTCATTATATCTGCATTAACCCAATATAAAATAGACTTCTTGGAGACCTCCTTAGTTTTCCAGAAGAGTGGTACATAAACTGCTGATACTCTGGGAAATCAGGGGTCTGCACTCACTAAACTCCCTGGACTGGGCCCAGGCGACAGCATTTTAGACATTATGGATGAAGTGTCTTTGATATCAGACAAAACCCATCTGCAGACAGTGAGCAAGCCCAGCATTTCCACTGCTCTGATGAAGGGCTGCTGCTGCATCTGGAGACCAAGAGTTCTATATTGAAGGGGAAGACAGTGGCTGCCCCATGTCCTATGAGCCACAGGTGATATTCAGTCTCTGAGGCTCCACTCTGAGACAGTAACCTCTCAGCCATTCTCAAAGAAAAGGAGCAATATTGAGCAAAAACATCAGAACAGTGAATATGAGACTTGTATTTAAAAGCACTTGTCCCATGCAAACAATCCAAGAGAAACCCCTGCAAGGCTCTCTCCTGCTTCATTTGAAGAGTTAAAGCCAAGGTACTTCAGGTCAGACAGATCATTTGTGTGAGAAGAGCAGGTAATGTTTAAGAATGAACAAACTTAGATCTTCTTAAACATTTCTGAAGTACTGGCTTGGTAATTTCTGTTTATTACACTTTCAAATGAAAGAACACCAGCACCAACCTCCTGTTTTTTCCTTTTCAAAATCCAAATGAACTGAAGAATTGTTCTGAAATTCCTCATCCTTACAGTAATTTCAGAAATTATCTTGAATCATATTCCCTCTAATTCCAACTTCTGCCTGATCTCTACCTTTCATCCTGGAATATGCCAACAAGTGCTGAAGAGAACTGCAGTGGTCACTGGTAGAATGAAATCTCATATTATGGGGGAAGGCTCAACCTCCAATTTTCTTGCTTTTACTCAACTGAAACTGTGTAGATTTCATTACAGTTTCCCATGGTCTGAACAAAAGTCCTTGTTGGCTTAGAAAACTACGTGTGCTAAGCATTATCTGCAAAGTCTATCACAGGCTCAAACCAATGATCTTAGAGCCACTGGAGCTTGCGGTGGCTCCAGGCTCCACCACTTCCTCAGTCCTGCCACCTGCACAAGCATTTGACGGCCATTCAAAAAGGATGGACCTCTGACAGAAAATAAAGCCCCAGGAAGCAAAGAGGAAGGAAAGAAGAGAGGAAACAGCAATGCTGTTTGGGACAGCCATGGGATTCACACAGCTCCAAAGCTCCACAGCCTCACACCTCCCCGTTAACAGGAAAGCGTGCTGTTTGCATTGGAAAAGGCTCCTGGTGAAAATTGAACCAGCGTTGTACATGGAATTTTGTGTCAACGCTCAGAAATTACCCTCTAGAGGGTTTTGGGGTTTCTGTTTTTTTCCAAGGACCTGTTACAAACTCCACATGCTGAATATAGGATGGATAACAGCTGACAGAAGAGCTGTTGGAAAGGGAAATCCATACTAACAGCACAGGGAAGTAAGAGCACTTCAGAGGATATTTAACTACTACAAACAGTAACCTGCCAGACAGGAACAGGCCTTGAGGGGCTCCAGCCAAGTCTTGATCTTGTCCAGTGATGATTATCACAGACTTCAGAGAAAAATATTAGAAACTTAACAGGGAAAATCTGGGATAGAATATCCCTTACATTAGATCTCATCCTGGTTTCTGAATGTCCAAGACTGCAATAAACCTGAATCATAATGATTAATATTTTGCCAGTCTGCTTTCAGCATTTAATAACTTTACTACATAATATCCTGAACATTAAAAAGTTCCATGTTCCTACTGAGCTTGTCATTTACAGCCAAATAAATTAGTCTCACCTCTCTTGAATTTCAAGCATTCCATTCCAGCTTTGCCCAACATGTTTTTCTGATGACAGTGTTTCACTCCAGACCCCTAATGCATCACGGGAAAGCTGAGCTCATGCATACTCTAATTTCTGTGCTCTTAAAACTAAATCAGAATTTTTGAGTCATCTTCTCCAACCACTTTAGATCAGTTGATATCCAGAAAACCTCAATGTAGAAAAGAACAGCACAGCAGACATCAGAAAACATGGCTGAAGATATTCCTGATAGCAATGTGATCCTGAGTTCTGTATTACTTTCTTCCACCTTTTTGCTTCATAACACCCTCAAGCCAGATCTGTTGTAAGATGAAGTCTATGGAACTGTAAACCTAAAACTTCCTGAAATGGAAGCAAGTAAATGAGATGCTCTAAGTAACCTAAAAATCATAGCAAAAATAGAGAATCTGATTGCTTGACTTGTACTAAATGTTTTCATTATTTGTCAATTTTATTTCACCCTCAGTGCCAAACTTTCCCATTCTTTATGTGAACCACAAATGTCACAGTAAAGTGATTTTGTTTTCACACATTTGCAAAAGGAACCACATTTGCAAAGATCCTAAAATCTGGATGTCTATCTCATTTATTTTGTCAGAAATGGTTCCCAGGAGCAGCTGAATCAGCAAACTGGGAAGGACGGTAGCTCACAAGAAGTGTGGTGAACTCCTCATCTGGTATAGCTGCAGATAGGGAGAAGATCTGCCTGTATTCTTTAAGGCTAAACACTGATAAGAGCAGCAGGCAGGTTGTAGCATCTCAATGTCAAGGGCACATATTCTGATTAGAAATATGGTAAAAAATCTATTAGATAAATATAATTTGGATATGCAAGCATAAGGAGCATGTAATGCAGAGAAAAGTGTGTGAGACAGAAAGTATCTCAACTCAAATATTCACTTTATTGCTTATAAACATGCACATTATATATACATGGAGGTGTCTCCTAAAACTGTTTCAAACCCAGTTGCCTTGCTAGATCCAATTATGCAGCTCTTACCCTCTGATGTATCCAGAGATGAACAGAGCACTTGAACAAGAAAAGCAGAAGATGACACTGAAACGTCCAGGAAGATCACCTGTCAATCACTGCTTCTCTCTGCACAGGGTATTTTTGCTCAGGCTGACCCCACCTGCAGTACTGCAGCCAGGTCTGGGATCCTCAGCATGAGACAGACATGGACCTATTGGAGTGGGTCCAGAGGAGGCCATGAAGATGCTCCAAGGGTTGGAGCACGTCTGCTACAGAGACAGGCTGGGAGAGCTGGGGGTTCAGCCTGGAGAAGAGAAGGTTCTGGGGAAAACTCACTGTGGCTTTTCAGTACATAAAGAGTGCTTAACAAAAGACAGAGAGTGACTTTTTACATGGGCAGACAACGATAGGACAAGGCTCCAGCTGCCTCAGAATCCAAGAGTCCAAGCAATGCTCATAGTCGACAACAAGTGTGAGAGTGTGCACATTTATCCTTATTTAAACAGCTGCCCAAGAGGAATTCTGCCTAGTTCACTGGGAATGCTTTTCAACATTCCATTCAAAGACTGGCATAATTTCTAAGGAAACCTCCAAAAGGTAACCAACAAAAGCAATTAGGTCAACAGACCTAAACTGGTTAAAGATTTCCAACGTAAAGTAGGATTCACTGCCTTACACTAACTAAATCTCCCATCAGGTTAAAGACAGGGACTGACAAACTCAAAGAACACAAGTGGAAAGCCCTTGTAATTCAGAAAAGTGAGCAACAAGAATGTCTTATCACCCCTGAGAAGCTGTGCTACTCACATGTTTAATTCTAAGATGTTACATGCTACCAAAATCCTTGGAAGGAAATTTTAAATTAGAACTAAACAAAACAAAAAACCAAAAAACCCCAACCCCAAATTAATTACTGTACTTAACAATGTACAACTGAAACCTCAGAGAAGGTCCTCTACTGGTCACATTCTAATTCCCTGTGGCATTAGAAACCAAAGCATCATCCAGACTGGTGCTACAATGAAGAGCACATGACTATTACAGAGGCTCAATATTTGCCTTGAACCGTAACAACTTCTTTTGTGCCAAGCTGATACAAGAAGAGGTGTTTATTAATAAATAATTTGCGTAAGTTCTATAGGAATCACTTTATGAATCTATCTCATGCTGATAAATCTATCTCATGCTGAGCTCCTACAAACAGCCCATTCGGGCATGTGACTCATCACAGCTAAATCACTCCGTGTGAAACTTGGTGGGGTACACAGAAAAGGAGTGAAATATTTCCCTTCCCTGTCTGCAGTTCTGCACAAGCGTGGGTGGTGTATTCTCAACACTCTGGATGCTCTATTTGCCTTCTTCTCCCTTTTCCTGGCAGCAAAAGTCATCCTCCAGGACAAGCTGTAAAGAAGAGGATTATAAGTCCCAATATAGACTTTCTGGTGACCTAGAAAAAACAATGTGGATTTCTTCAAGTGCACTATCAGTGCACTAATGAAAAGGAAGAATGAGAATCAAGGGGTGTCTGAAAAAAACAACAAACTATCACAGAAATAAAAAAGTGACTATGAGAGTTCTTTTAAAATGATAAAATTCTGTAGTTGGCTTGCAGCCAGCCTCAATCAAACAGGAAATCCAGCATACAGATCTGAAATGTAAGTTCAAAAAGTAACATTCTCCCAACCCACCCCCACTACCACAGTCGATACTGTTCCAACCAAAAGTCTTCTGAGTGACTTAGTTATCTGTTTCCTTCCCCAGCGGAAAAGCCACCCCCCTCCCGGCTTGTTTTGCTGCAGATGGGAAACAACTAGAGATAAACAGCAGTTCTATGGGAAAAAAAAGCACTTCAAGTAATCTCATCAGGATTTTTAGTGAAGTTGTGGCCTTTGTGTAGTCTTGAGACAATACACAATAAAATTATCTGAAATTGATTGATGTACTTAATGAAATTAATTCAGGGAAATTGAGCCATGCATCTCAAAGTCTTGTCATCACTACAAAACAGAAAAGAAACTAAATCAGATGAAAATGTTCAATATTTTCATAAATAAATTTAAAGAAGTATGTCCCTTCTACAGCCCTTGCCAACCTGTATTGTACACTGTGAGCTCAAGAAGCCTGACGGCAAAGAGCAATTTTCTGGTTATTTTTAGTAGAGTTGTTTATGGGAAATAGTCTGGGAAGCCAACTGTCTTCCTCTAGGTATTTCACTGGAACACTGAAACTGAATTCAGACATTACTACGAGTATCTATCTAAAAAGGGAAAAGTCACCACAGTCAGCTCTGGAGACTATTCTTAAAACAAGGTTAATTTTTATAGGGATACTTCTAACTATTGTATGGCACAAATACGTGAACTGCATGTTTTTGCCCAGTCATTTAGAGAACAGACTAAATGTTCCACCCCAGTTCTTGGCTGGTGTACAATAAGACTCCTATAAGGGCAAGGAAAACATACATAGCACGTTGACATACATAGCACATTGGAACACTTTGCTTCAAGAAGTCCAAGTTTGATTAAGCTGTTACAGACAAAATCTATCCAAGCAAACTTTGGGGTTTTCACACATCATCATCTTCACAAAAGCAGCATTCATCAAAATTTAAAACTCACCATCCTATGCAAACTCAGTCTTTTTGGATCATTATGATTTCTTCACCCTTTGCTCTGGAGTTCCTACATTTATAATTCCCATATCAAGCCATGCTAATATGAAATAAGAATTCTGGAAAATAACATTCTCAGTGACATTTCTATTCTGGAGTTCTCTGACTCTTGCAGAACTGTAAAACTAACTGTATGAACTCTACAGTAACGTGCTTCCACCTCTGCTGCCTCTGTAATGTGCTTGCCTGTTCTTAAATGTCAGTTCCTGTCTAAACTGCAGCAAAGGATCCTAAACAGAACGTACGTTTTCACTCAAGAAAACATACAACTGGCAACTGGCTCCTGCGATCTGTCAATTTGGGGAGCTCTCAAACCGAGTTCCTCTACCCCACTCAGCCACTGGCACAGAACTGGGAAAGGAGATAAAGCCTCTTGCATGACTGGCTGCTCCTCTGAGTAGGGTTCAGGCAAAGGGCTTGTGAAGAAAAATAGACCTTCTAGCAAAAATAGCTTTATTTTGGGACCTGTAAGGAAGCCTTAGTGCTTTTTCCTGGTGGATAATTGCTCCATCAGATAGAACATGGAGATGTTAAGCCATTTAGAACAGTAACAGGCCATAAGTAATACAAAAGCAAGAAAGACAAAACTAAGTAATTTCATTAAAAGCTGGGTATTTGGAAAAACTTTAAAATATTGAAAATATTCCTACAGTGGAAATTAAGCTGCAAGACACAACATAGCATCAGGGTTACTCTGTGTAACTGGTATTCCTGAACCCATGTCCCTCTGCCAAGAGAGCCTCAAAAAAATACTGCAAGATAGTGTGAAGTGGACTGTTGTTAATATTTATAACTGTCCCTTAGAGGTACCTGTGAGTGGTCACTGGTCCAAACAGCTTCTGCTCGAAGTTCTTCCTGCTTAAGGTTTTATGATTTTCTTCACACTTTTTTTTAAAATTTATTTAACATTTTATGGATTCCCTGTGAAAGTGTGTATGAATTGGAAATGAGTTCTGAAAGGAAAACTGATTACACAAAGTCTTCTCATGTGCCAGACTAAGATGGGTCTCTTGATTTGTATCAATACCCTCCTTCCCGCCAATTTTAAACCACAAGGAGATGAAGCAGGTCAACTCAGCTGCAGGAGGTGCAAGCATCTCCTTTCCTCTCGATTTCCTACTTCCATAAGAAAATGGCTATCTATCATCCTTTGAACAGTGGACTACAAAGCAGTATCAGTGTGTATCATCCTTATAAGACCTAAATGAAGATGTAGACATCCAAATTCTTTATAAGCATATCACAACTAGCATGCTCTGCTACCAATGCTCTGAAATACAAAATAAACACAGGAAGTTGTATCATCCTGGTTCCACAGATGGGGAACCAAGCCATCTGTGAGGAAAGCTTAAAAAACCTGATGTCTCTCACAAAACAGAACCTCATCTCCCCCTCTCTTCTCTACCATGTGCCTCAGGACAAACTGAACTTGGAGACTGACACTGGAAATGAGGGGAAAGTATTTTATTTGCACCAGCAAACCATTATTGCATGGATCAGTGATTTCTGCAACTCAATGTGCTCCACATGGCCACATTGTCTCCAAATGAAACTTGTTCATTTATAACTAAGCTGAACCAAAAAGTAACTACCAGACTTACTGACAAAACCAAGGAGTTACTGTGTCCTTACAACTGGGTCAACAAACTAAAACCCATCCAAGGTATATTAGGCTTTTTTCACATCAGAGTGGGGAAAGAGCAGTAAAGAGCTACTCCTCCCATAAGAACCTATTTCCTCCTTATTTGTCCTCAGGCAGAGAAATACCTCACTCCAAACCCTCTCTGGACATGCCAGCTGTGAGACAGTGCTACCTCAGGAGGAGAAGGTGCAGCAAGCAACTGAGTTACAAACCACCTTCTAAGTAGACACAGGAGAGCCAAGGATGCCAGACATTCATTCATTCATTCATTCATTCATTCATTCATTCATTCATTCATTCAGTGTTTATATTATGAGGAGGGGGATCCAGCCTTCATTTTACTGACTCTCAGGATAGTACAAGTGTCACACCTTTAAGTAATGATTGATTTTTTTTTCCTCCTACTTGTATTTCATTTCCCTCCTCTGTGTTTTTTATCTGTATGTAACTAGTGTCTTTTCCATCTTCACTGTATTACTAGCACTCTTTTAAGAAAAAAGCTTGATACAATGCACACTCAGGCTGTGCTCTTTCATGGAAAATCAAGGACCAGGGCCAGGGGTCACACTATTGCCATGTATCCATGGGGACAGTGTTTGCAGGCACAGGCACTGTGGCTAGCTGAGAAAACACAATGCAGCCCCTGGCACTTGCTCTTGACTTCTCCTTGCCCAGGAACTTAGGAAGATGGTGTCCAGATATGTTCTGGCAGTTCATGAATATTTGTTTATTCCAGTCTTCCTTCATGAAGGGGTCCTTTTGGCAATGACATTCCTTTGTTATGGTGGTGGTTAAGGAAGTAGGTAGGAGAACAAAAAGAAAACCTTGTTTTGGTTAGTGAGACATATTTACCTCTTTGTGTTTGTTTCAATTTAATTACATCCATGAATTTCTTCTTTTAAAAAGCTGAAAAGTAGTTTTGTTTGACAATAGGTACAGGAAGAGAGACTAGGCTGGAGTCCCTCTGCTCTGGAGCCAGGCTGGGAGAGCTGAGGGTGTTCACCTGGAGAAGAGAAGGCTCCAGGGAGACCTCAGAGCCCCTTCCAGGGCCTAAAGGGGCTCCAGGAGAGCTGGAGAGGGACTGGGGACAAGAGCTTAGAGTGACATGACAAGGGGAAATGGAATGGCTTCCCACTGCCAG
>QWTY01071886.1:5240-17352 GCA_008033365.1 Pseudorectes ferrugineus | reverse complement strand
CATTACAGAAGCCAAGATTCGGTTCTTGCTGGACACGATGCCTTGCCCTGGCAGCAAAGGCAGGAGAGTCAGAGCAGACCTAGTAAATAAGCTGAGTGCAATAAATGCCAAGTATAGAAACATTGCATTTACTTGATGAAAAGGAAAAGGTAAAGAAAAACTTCCTGCTTTAATGAAGTTACCTTGTAGTTTAAAGGGTTTTACTTCCTTCACTTCTTAAAGGAGTCTGTACTAATTTTGAATCAGCATGAAATGGAAGGGAGTGCTGGTCAATGAATAACTTTTAAGTGGAGCAGTAAAATGAACTGGTTTTATTTCTCTGGCTCAGGAAGTTGCTTTAGAAGGAGAGAATACATCTAAGAAACAAGATGTCTCATGCTGGGAGTCGATACCAAGATAAGCAATACAGGCACCATGAGAACCATAGATCTGATAGATACAAGGAAGACAGAAAAGCAAGAAAACCATACCCATACAATGCAAGGTACGTCTTTATCTCCTAAAAGAAATGTATCACAGCAGGTCTACAATGTCTGCCTTCTCTCTGCTTTTAAATAGGCTTATTTTACAATAGTAAAGAAAGCTTTTACTCAACCTTGAAAGCATGAGCATACTGCATTTGGAACAGGGAGCTATTTTACACTTAGAAATGTAACTTTTTTTCTTTGTTTTGAGCTTGAGACAGGGCAGAAGGATAGGCTGTGTAACACAGGCAGAGATGTGTATTTTCTGGGATTATCTGAATCAGGTTGGGTCACAAGTAGGTGAAGTGTGGCCATGAGTCTTGGTACAGTTCCTGAAGACACTGGTCAGTGGGTGACAGCAAGCCGTGGCTTGCCAGATATGCATTGCTTAAATGAGAATGTTACATGACTGAGACCAGCACAGGGACTTCATGAGCTCTCAGGTTGCTCTAGTTCAGCTGTGAACGTGCTCCTATTAATCTGAAATAGAATTACTTTCAGTGGTCGCTGTCAATAGATGAGTGCTTGTTGAAGTGTCTAAGGCTGTTGGCAGCACTTGAGAGTGGGTCAGCCCCTATCCCCACAATGAGCAGATCAACTAATGGGTTTCCAGTGCCAAATAAACTCTTAGGATATTACACTTCTCCTTCCAGCCTGGCCAGGCTGCAGCACGCTAGACGTGAGCTTAGGCTCTTCTCCTTTTAGGTCATGCCAGTGCATGGCTGCACTGTAGGAGAGAGGTCTGTAGATCTAAACACCACTGGCAAATTGGCCATGGCAGTAGAGTGTTCACCTTTCCCATTTAGTCTCTGGGGATGTGATTGTAGGGGAATTTAAGAATAAAAGGAAACAGAGAGAGGAGATAAATATAATGAAGATTATTGAAAAGCTGAATTACTGAAGTACTCCCTGATAATAAGTATTTTAGCAAGGAAAATGGGATGAAAATAAAAGGAGCAGAAAAGAGCACTATGTGGACTACAAGGAGTACTTATGGCTAAGTATGAAACACTTGGATAGTGGTAAAACTATTGTATTGTGAAAATAGCTAATTAATTTTTCTTCTGTCTCTCCTAAATTATGAAAAATTGAAGAGAAATAGGAACAAAGACCAGCCTAAGAATCATCCTTGGAGGCTGAATGCCTGTCCTTAGCAAAAGCAGAGATTGGCAGGCAATATAGTTAAATTATCTTGAACATATTAGAAGTGAGAGCAGCTAATGCCAGTAACACATTAATAGAACAGTGGAGAGAAAAAGAAAGAAACAAAAGGGGTAGGGGTTTGATGTGGGCTTTTTTTTTCTTTCATGTATAGCTTTATATAAGCAATGTGTGAACCACTTTTTAATAAAGCACTTCTCTGGATTTCTTGGTTTTGCTGTTAGTTTTATCTGTTTGGACACGTAGATCGAAAATTGATGGACAGACCATACAGGTTCACAGACATCCCTGTATCCACTAGGGATTAGAGGAAGGGAAGCTGCGGTTACAAATCGGTAACAGCCATGAAGATAATTCTTAGAGTCAAGTCAAACATCTGGGGGCCATCAGACCCCACTAAAACTAATTGAAAAACTTTTCTGTCAGTTGTTTTGAAGGAGTTTGGCTTAACCTAACAGCATTTCCTCTGCTTGGTTCTCATGGAGTTCTCATGGGTTTTGGTGAAAATTTTGGCTGATTGATCAGAAGACCGCCAGATCCTGTAATGAAATACATGGGAAGAGTTTTGTGGAAGCTGCAATTTGGATGCCTAATACTTTCATCCCTGATAAACTAGACTTTCTAGCCAGAGTATTTCTCTTTCCAAATGCATTTCTGTCTGAAACTCCTACAGCAACCTTCCTCCCACTGCTGAGGAGAATTACCTAGAATGGTAAAGTCCTCAAGGAAAACAGCAGCAAAGGTGGCCAGAATAGGCCATAGTGAGAAAAAAAAGGCATCTAAAAAAAAAGGATTTTTTTTTCCTAATTGTACTCCGTTGCTGAACATTAGGGGGTTTTTGGTTTGATTTTTTGTCTTGTTTTGTTTTCTGGCAAGTAGCAGGAAACAATAGAGAGAAGCAGCTGCATCAGAAGTACCAAAGGGATTGCTTTCAAGTTACTGGAAGTCTTATAAATCACACAGCTTATTTAATTTATGTGACACAGCTGCACAGGATGCTTTGGTGGTTGCACAAGACACAGGACAGAGGTCAGAAAAATCAGAAATGTTTCAGCCAAATAGAGCTGTTGGCAGCTAAACACGGAGATGTTAGCATTGGTCTTGTTATTGAATGTCTTAATTAAAATGTAAAAACTACAAAGAACATGATTTAATGTGGATGAACGAGATAATATTGAGTCTGGAATTGCATGAAGATAAACCTTAGTGAAATGCAATGATACTAGGAAACAAAACTACAGTTGAAAATGCTGATCTGTGGATGAGAAATTCAAGATAAAAACTGAATACAAAGAAGACTTTTAAAAATAATAATGCTAAATGAGACTTAAAAACCCCTTTAATAACAAACTCATCCAGCTATACCTTGAAAAAGGCAAGTTTCAATTCTCCTTCAAATGAGGGAGAAAATTTCAATTAGACCAAACACAAAAAAATTTGCAGCCAATGTTTCTTTTAACTTAAGTGTTAGCTCAGTTTAAATAGGGAAAATTGCACTTTTCCTATAAAATAACCTAAATCTCACCAACTTTAAAAATCATCAGGTTTCAGATATGGAGCTTTATGTCATTTCAGCAAACTGGACCATTTTGAAGTGTATCAATGAAGAGACTAATTGGAGACAGGAGAAATTTATTTTTGTGGGGGGAGGGCTGATTTTAGATTCTTCTTCAAATATCTTCAAGGACCTCAAAAAATTTGAATAGGCTATTTTTTTCCTAGTTTAAAATCTTCCTCTGTTTATTTTAATAGCTTTTATTCTTTTAAAAGGCATCTTTGTGAGAGACACTAGTTGGAAGTACAAACTTGACAAAACACCCATGAAATAGCTGTGCTACTTCGCACGTTTATTACGCCAAAGTCTTTTTCATTTCTATTATCTGGCCTGCTATGGACTAGCCAAATTGTTTGGTTTTCATGAAAGAGCTGTTATTTCTTCTTTCTACCTTTTGCCAGTAAGCTAAGCAGTTCAGCCAGCCTACCCAGTGAGTAGACTGTTTTCCAAAATAAGGCCCATTGAGTGCAAATATCCTTGTGAACGTGGATTTATGCAAGTTTTGGGGATGTTTTCTTTCAAAACAGGCAAGCAAAAAAAGTCAGATGCCTGTGAAGCAAGCTAGTTGCTTCCACTGAGAGGAGCATCTGACAATTTCTCATATTCTAATGTTCAGGAGAGACTATGACCTAATTAATAACCATTAGTTGTTTACTCCATTGTAGAGCAACAGGAGACATCCGAGGTGGCCAGCACTCAAGGACTTCTACTGTTTGCTCAGACCCTTACTCTAAAACCTCAGGAGCAGCACAGCAGTATTTTGGGCCACCACCAGAGTTTTACCCTCCCAAGGAAAGCTTCTCAATGAAGTGTTCAAAGGTATGCACAACAAGAGGTATGTGAGACTCTTATTGCCTGCCATCCACCCCTCTTCTTCCGAGGACTTCCCTTGGATTTGGTTTCTTTGTTTAGGAGAACAACAAAGTAAAGCTAGAGGAATATTAAAACAAAACAAAACAAATGAAAAAAAAAACACCCCACCACCAAAAAAAAAGGCCCACAAGAACTGAGAGAATTAACTGAGGGATATGCCATTTTAGATATCTAAAGGCAATATTTATACAGATATTTAGATACTTGAAAATACATCTCTGGAATATGCATCCAGAGCACCAGAGTGGGTCATGTGTGTAATCAGCCAGTCTGTGCAACAAGAGTTAACCTTTGGGATTTAGAAATAAAATAGACATTTGCATCTGTGAGCAATTTAAAGATGGCTGTTGAAGGTTTGATGCTAGTTTATTTCCGACACATTCTTCAGACCTTTTATCGATTCTGGATTTACTCCAGTTATCACTCATACATCTTTATAAAGCATCATTGTGGGAGACAAAACTGTTTTCTCGACATGAATTCAGTAAACAGTTTTGGAGAAATAACTTGGGTTTTTCATAGGTAGAAAGCAACTGCAACAAGGACAGAAAGAAGCCTTAATGTGGGAGGAAATCAGCCTTAGTAAACTCATTCCTGTAAACTGAAAAAAAGAAGTCGTTAAAATATTCATTACCCCTTGAAAGTTTTCCCTCTCCCAGGGCAACGATCATTCTCACCTTGTCTGTAGGAAAGCCCCACTGCAGTCTCAGTTGAACATGCAGCTAGGTGCAAAGTCTTTGGCTGATTTCTATAAATAGACTTTCAGTCTATTTCTTCTTTCTGTCCTCCAGTAGGGAGACAAATGAAGAGATTAGCTGTTGGAAGTAAATTAAAGTACATAATGTTAGATATTTCTCACTCCATGTAGGAACGTTAAGTAACACACTCAGTTTGCTTTTAGTATCTCTCTGTATGTGAACAATTTTAAGAGTGAGATGAACTATTTTGTCTTACAAATATGTTCTGTGTATTAGTATGCAGTTTGTTTTTCATCTTCAGATGTAACTGCAACCATTAGTAAAGGTTTAATGACATGGAGCTATACTGATATTTTATCCAGATAAAGTTGTATCATCAGTCTCTTCTTCAACCATACTGAATTATTTTAACTTGTCTGAAAAGCTGCAGAAAACTCAATGCCCTATTTTATCAGAGCTTTAGAAAAATGAAGTGGCAAGTTAGTTTTAGTTTTCAGTTTCACTGGTTGTTTAGACTTATGGATAGCTTAATGTGTATTTCTGGGTTTTTTTTTCCCCTGCATTTGCTTTTCATTATTTCAGTGCATCAAACATCATTAAGATTTTTTAAATGTCCTAGTTTTGGATGCATCAGTTGACAATGATGATTTTACTCCCACCCCTCCCCCAGGTATTGCTCACTGTTTTCCAAAAATTTAATGTCTGAGCTTGCAGTGGAGGAGGGAAAAGAGATTGTGCAGAAAAGAAACCCTTTTATTAGCAACTTTATTTAAAAAAATGAAAATATATTGAAGGTTGATAAGATTATGAGAATGTTACTCCCCTGTTTAATTTTTGGAAGTACCAAGATTTAGCAGACTTTACTAGAATTGTTTTGCAGAATTCTGTATTCCCTGCAGTCATGGTAGATGCTGTAAATGAACTACATGAATTGTTTACTAACAACTCAGTACATGGGAGCTGCAACACTTCAGGGCATGAAAAGTTCCTGTAAATACTTCTTAACCATCTCTTTCTTTTGCCAATGATTTATCAGCATTCTGGTGAAATTCCCCCTTCCCCATCACCATAATTTTAAAATAAACTAGACTCAAACAAGGCTGGGAAATCGAGTGATGAAAAACAGTCTTTTCCAAAGCAACAATGGAAATGTGAACCTTGGTTTCTCATGGTCCACTAAGTAGTTGAGCTTTGGTTTTTTTTTTCTTTTGCCTAGCACACCTAGGTTATGTTCTTTATGCATTTTGAGCAGTATAGCAAACTACAGAGGAATTCTGTACAACCAGAGCTCTGAAAAGTATTTGCTTCACACAGGTAGTGCCCACTTCATCCATGGTTTTTACCAGCTGTATCCCAAAAAACTAAAGCTGAATTTCAGAAATAAGTAGCCATTTTTTTTAGGGATCTTTTAAACATCTTAGGACCTTAGGACACTTTAGGACCTCGTTCTCCTATCTTTGTTATTCCCCCCTTCCCTCCCTAATCCCTGCCCCCTTTTTTTTCCCCCTACAACCACATTAGGACAATAAACCCAGCCCAAATATAACAGAATATAACTGATACTGACCACTTTTGCTGGTAGGAACATGTGATACTATCTACGAAACTTCAAAACATTCTGCTCTTTTTAAATCCTTTCATCTTGAAAACAGAAGGGGGAAAAAAGTCTCTTGAAACATTATATGAATATACCTATTCAAAGCCATTCAGGTGGGATCACGTGGATAGCAATGCTGGATCGTACAAGGCACCTCATCACTCTTCCTCCCAAACAATGGACTAAAGTACAAACTTAGGAGGACCATCAAAGTTTGGACCAGTAGAGAATGAGCTGTCTTCTGGAATACACTCCAGACCCTGGATTGGTGGAATTTCCTGAATTGGAAGACTGCACTCACATCTGTTGTGTTTAATACCTCTTTACAGACCTGTCAAATTCGTTTAATTCTCTGCTGAATCCCTTTTTTGAATGTTTGACCTTAACATTACCTAAGGATAAGGAGTTCCAGAGTTTCTTTGTGCCACTTGAAGAACTACTGTTTTGTTCCTTAAAATGTTTTAAAGAAGGTGTTTCTGATTCTGATGGTATTCTAAATATGTAGTGATAATCCCGTATATTCACTTTCTCCATGAGATTTATGGTTTTAGAGTGAAGTCTTCCCTTTTTCCCTGTGCCCCTATTGCTTCTTCACAGATTGAACAATAGCCAGTTCTGGACAGTTTTCCAGTCTTGTACCTTTTCCAGATCCACCACACCTTTTTGAGATGGGCTGACCAGAAATGCAGTAAAAATTCCAGAAAAATTCCCAAAAGAATCAGACATCTGCATAAAGGCTCTGGTTCTGTAATCCTGTTCTAATGCTTCCTAGCTTTTTCTGTGGTGTTTTGACTATCAGTGAACACTGACCTGATGTCTTCAAAGAAAGCTACCTGAAATGGAAATGCTTTGTTAGACCCCATCTGTGTGCTCTGTCGACGGGGGGGGATCGGTGTTTGTGGGTGTCTCTGTACAACCATGAAGTGGAGGTTGCTTATTAAACACTGATTTAATTAATTTCACATTCAAGAGCTTAAGCTCTCAGCAGCCTACCAATTTTAATGTTGGCAAGCATGAAGAAATTTTTATGATTATTATTATTAAAGCAGACTTCACCATCTCACGTTTCAATCTTTTCAATTCATTAGTCTGTGCATCTACCATAGTATTTTGGTATTTTGAGCTGAACCTGTTTGGAACCTCCACTTACAGCTCTTTGGGCCATATTGCAGAGCAGACCCAGGGTGCACAAACTGTATTTTCTTTGGATAAAACCAAAGGAGAGGGTGACCTGTAACTACTAGCAGACACTCTGCCCTTTGGACCAACCTAGAGCCAAAATGAAGTACTTCCCTCTCCCCAGAAAATGCCTATCCTGCAGCCCTTGTGTCTTCAGCTCCACCTGTTTGACTCTGCAGATCCCCTCCCACTGCACTGCCAACATGGGCATGCCGGTGACAAGCAACACAAACCAGAGATTACTTCCTTAACTCCAGTTGCATGAAAACTGGCTGTTTCCTTTTTTTTATCCTTTAACTACTGCTGACCTGTGAGAGGATTGTTTGTCTCACAGGATCTTGTGTCATTTAAGAGCACTACCTTTCTTCAGATACCTGCTGGTTCTTTCAAGTGACTTCCCTATAACAAACTTTGGACTATTCCCTGCTATGCTGTCTTTATGTCTAGTTTCTATATATTGAGTTATTTTCCATAGAAAAGCTACACTTGTTGGCCTGCAGATTACAGATCAAAAGGCAGTAGAAACACAGAAGTCTGTGTTTCTCAGAAACCTTCTGTTTCTACAGTAGTGAAGGAGATTTAGGGAACAGCTTATGGACTGGTGTCAAACTGCCTAGATGCACTATATAATTTATGGGAATTTGAAATAAACTGTTTGTGATAAACCTTTCATTAACTAAGGAGCTGCTGCTTGCAATAGACATTTCTTACAACTTACACACAATATCTTACACATGCCATTTAAAGCAGCACGTGTTGAAAACAAGAGTTTTTTGACCTGGGGATTCTTAGTGCTGAAATTCTGTCAGAAGGAAGCATTCAATTTGCTTTTCACAGTGCAGGTAAAATTTCTGTAGTTCTCTCTTCTGTGTGGAAAACCTAAATTAGTAATCATTTTGCCTTTCAAAGAACCCCCTTAGATACATTTGAAAATATAACCAGATTCAGTGTTTTTGTTTAGCAGACAGAATGAGAAAAGTGTCCAAGGCTGGCTGCCATCCTTCACCTCAGTGAGAGGGAAATCCGAGTTGAACCCAAGAGTGAATTGCTGATCGTAAATTGGTCACGGATGTTTGGTCACTTGACCTTAAAAACTTTTAGGGTTTTTTTAATTATGTATATTGGTGTGAAAGAGGTGGAGCAATGCAATTCTAGGATAATGCCTCCTGTAGTTTTTCTTAAACAGCGACGGTAAACTAAGTTTCTCCCATCCCTGGTCAATACATGACTCAGAAAATTGCCTGTGCTTTTGCCTTCTGTAGAATTGTACTGTGCTGGTCATGATTCCTGAGAAAATAACTTTTGGGTTTTTTTAATTTTTCGACCCATTTGGCCTTTAAGGGAGACAACATTAAAAAGGTTACAAAACAGTTTGTGGGGGAGCAAGTATAATCTAATCCCTGTTCTTTGCTGCTATGAATACAGCTTTGCACCTTGAATAGTGTCAGATTTCTTAAGCATATTGTAGGCACTTCCAAACAATCATGCCTTTAGCCTACATTCTAACATCCACAATTGTTAAAACCTTCAGACCAATTTCCTCTCAGAAAAAGACAGCATTATGGTTTGTAACAACATGAAAAGTCTCCAATTTCAAGCATAGCTAGGAGGAAAT
This sequence comes from Pseudorectes ferrugineus, assembly GCA_008033365.1. Lineage (NCBI taxonomy): Eukaryota > Metazoa > Chordata > Aves > Passeriformes > Pseudorectes > Pseudorectes ferrugineus. Next base: position 8,210 of record QWTY01071886.1, on the reverse strand, counting down.
ATCAAACTGAATTTATTTGGAGGAGGAAATAGAATTAGGGAGTAACAATGACTTTCTCCAGGATACATTCGTGCACTAACAAGCCAGCATTAATTCAAATATAAACATCTATAAGCTTTTGTTTTTACAAAACACAGTCAACTTTTTTCCCCCTGTAGCTATACATGTTGGGAAATACTCATAGACTAGAAAAAAAAATACTGAGATGAAAAGTCAGCCTAGACACAGGGTTCACACTCATAGAGACTTACTTTGAGTTAAGCCATTGTTTTCAACCATAATACTGCTGTTGTTTCCTTGATGTGTTACGTTGTGATACTCTTCCTCTTGGAGTCAGACATGGGAGCAGGAAGGGAAAAACATTTTGTGGAGCACTTGTATGCCTTTCAGTGCTGCGGAGATGTTAGGGGAGAATAGTGGTCTGCAAGAGGCATTGGACTGAAGTAAAATACCTGCTGTAGCTTCAGGTATGCACATTCAAAAACACTGAAGGGTCGTTAAATGTGCATAGTGCAGGTAACTCTGTGGGTGAAAGCAAGCATTTGACAAGTACATTCAGCGGCACGTTGCATCTTTTTGGCAATGCAGGACACCCACATTTCTGTGGGGGCACCCAACAGGATTAGAAACTGTTGTATTTTATAATCACCATCTTCACATTTTGCCCCCACAGTGTGCCATGCTTAGTTCCTTTAAATGGTGCTCAAAGGTGCCTTACACCGTTCCCGTGGCAGTTAATTTCCATGTATTTCTGCCTAAGAAGGGAGCACTAGGGTCCCTTATAGTCTCATTGTAATTAGATGGATTCCCCTTCTATCTGTTACAAAGTATATTTTAAATACAGTGTGACTAACAGACTGAAATTACCATCAAGTTTTTTAATCTTGTAATTGTGAAGACAGACAATATTAGTAGTGGGAATTGGATTCAGCTGTGCAGATTAAAATAATCCCAGCTATTCAAAATGCTTAATTAAAGTAGCACAGTAACAAGATACAGCGGCAGAGCTGCAGGTAACCTTCCTTCCTGTTCTGATGTTAAAGTATTTCACTTGGAGCTCAGTCCTCTTTGCTGTGAAATACAAACAGCCTTGAGCAGTTGGCTCTATAAAAACACGCAGGGGAGCTACACTACTTGCAGATGCCAAATCCTACCTTTAGCAAACTGTTGCCTTGCCAACACACGGGACTTCACTCTGCCCACGTTTTCATATGAAATGATTTTCATCCACCTTTTGGCATCGTGCTAACATGTATATGATTGTTTTTAGAGAAGGGAGAACTGCAACTGAGAAGACTCACTAAAGTTGGCAGGGGAAGATACTGGCAAAGTTGCTATTAGCTGTTAGGTGTGTGTTAGACTCCAGTCCATGTTTCCCATGCTGGCAAATCTTAGTTACGTTTGCTCACTGCCATTACAGAAGAAGAGTTACACCATCTTTCCTGTAAGAGAACTAGGTTTGTCTTCCCCACATCTGACCCAAATTATGGAAACAAAGGAAAACTCTTCTCTTTAAAAAGTGGCTCTCAAAGCCAATTGATACAGCAGACAGACCATCTATTGAATGTAGCTCTATTTCTTGAGCAGGTGATCCTAGCTCTCTTAAAGAAGAAAAATCCACCCGGACAGGAATGTTGCTCACCAAGTGTGACAACCCACAAGTGGTAAAGTGAATGAGAAGCTTGGGTTCACAGGTGCCTCCAACCTGACCCACCTTCAGCCAGACTATGATTACTTAAAGAGCAATAACACCCCAATCTTTGTACTTTCTAAAGGTGGCTCAGTTTCAGTTCAAACGGAGGGAGTGGCCATGGAAAGTTGGCATACGGAACAGGAGAGTTTCATTGTTTTCTGAACTCTTTTTAAAAAAACTCCTGCAAACTGGTTTCACTCCCAAGACAGTTGTTTACTACTTGAAAGAACTATTTGTACATTAAGAAAAAAATAATGAAAAAGGCCATTTCCTGAAATGCAGAATGCGAGGTGACCATATAGAGACCTGCCAGTGCTACAGATAGAATACAGCTTTTTACAGTCATTATATTTAAGCAGTACTGTCAAATACTACAGTTTAATGCAAGATCTTTTGCTTCCCACCCTCTCCAAAATTAGGAAAGATGACTCATGCTCAATTAGCAGGAGAGAAATCAAGAACATTCTAGAAGTGATGCTTTAAAGAACTACTGGGTACAAGTAAACCATAGCTGTTGTTCCCAGGCAAGGGCTGGGTTGTATTGAAACTGTGTCTTACAGTGATGGGAAAATATGGGGATAGAGGATGATGCAGTACTTCTACAATTTAAGTCCACCCTTTCCTGTGAAAATTGGACAGCATTGTTTAGAGGATGGGAGGGTATTAAGCAGAATGAATAGAGCAGGTGGGATAGTTGTTCTTTAAGGGAAGAGGATACACAGAAAAACAGGATAATACATTTGGATCTGAGCACTCTGTGAACGTAAGATTTCTCTGAGTCATTAAAACCAAGGCTGGTCATCCTTTGAGATTTCCTAACAGAGTGATTATCTTGACTAAAGAGAGACAACTTATTAAAAGGTAATAGTAATGTTTTTTTCTAGAGCACATAAATCATTTAATTTTCCCAGTTTTAAACTATTTTTTTCAGTGATTTCCAGTAAGACGGATATCTCAAATGAGCATAAGTGTGTTGGGCACATCCGTGCAATTTAAATTCAGTTGGCTCTGAGTATGTGCATCCCTTGGGTCCTCTGAAAAGCCAAGATTTTGTTGGTGTTACATTGCCTAATTCTTGTGTTTTAGGGTTGGGTTGTTTTTTTTTCTGCCTTTGATTTTAGCATGACTTAGTGAAAGCTAAATCCCAGCACTGGCTGAAGAACACAGAGACCTACAAAAATAATAGTGGTGTGGGGGCTTGGGGGGCATTTCTTTGTTTATGACAAAGCTGTGTATTGCCCTTATTCTGCATCAGTGAAGCTGGTTGAATTCTTGTT
>QWTY01071885.1:790-21605 GCA_008033365.1 Pseudorectes ferrugineus | reverse complement strand
CATCCCGACCCCAGGGCAGCATCCTGACCCCGGGCAGCATCTCGGTCCCCGGGCAGCATCCCGACCCCCGGGCAGCATCCCGTTCTCCCGGAGCATCCCGACCTCCGGGCAGTATCTCGGTCCCCGGCCAGCATCCCGGTTCCCGGGCAGCAACCCGTCCTCCCGGAGCACCCTCCCGCTCCCGCCGCCTTCCGCAGGCTCCGGCGTGGGAAGGGCGGACAAAGAGCGGGATCAAACACGGACCTGGCCAGGTGCCGGCAGGATCCCGGTGCCGGGCCCGGGGGTCCCGGGGCAGCGCTACAGGATCACCCGGCCCCCCGCCGCCCCCAGCCCGGCCCGGCCCCGCTTTACCGGCACAGACGAGCCCGGGGAAGCTCCCGGCGCTGCCCAGCCCGGGGCGGGCTCGGAGCCGCCGCCGCCACCGTCGCTCCCGGCCCTGCGCGGGGCCGCTGCCGCCGCCCGCCCGCTCCGCCCGGCCCGCGGGGCTGTGCCCGCCCGGCGGCCCCGCCCGTCCGCCCGGCCCGGGGCTGTCCGGCCCGGGGAGAGCACAGCGGGACCCGCCCGGTGCCGGTACCGGGACCGCGGGCGGAACCGGGGCTGGCGGGGACGGAGCGTGGCCCGAGCCCCCCCGCGCGCCGGGGATGGTGCGGCCCGAGCCCCCCCGCCCCCCCCGCGGCCCGCGGTGGTGCGGCCCGGGCGGTCACGTGAGCGGGTGTTGATGCGTCGCCTGGTAACGGGAACATGGCGGAGCCGCCGCGGGTGAGTCGGGGCCGGGCCGCGGGCGGTACTGCCCGCCCGGGGCTCCTCCGCCGGCCCGTCCCGTCCCGTCCCGTCCCGTCCCGTCCCGTCCCGTCCCGGTTCCGTCCCCTCCACCACGGCCTGGTACCGCCCGGTCCGGGTTCCACTGCAGCCCAGCACTGCCCGGCACTGTCCGTCCCCTCAACCGCCGGCCCGGTACCGTGCGGCACGGCCGGTACCTCCCGGCTCCCCCGGTGCGTGTCCCGTGCCCGGTCCCGCTGCTCACCCTCCCTCCGGTTGCAGGCCCAGCCCAGCCCCGGCGCCATGGAGGAGCCGCCCGGTGCCGCGGCAGAGGAGCCTGCGGGGGAATCGGGCTCCGCGGAGCGGGATGAAAGCAGAGCTCCGTCACATCTTCCTCTGGAGGTGATTCCCTCTGGAACACTCACAGGGCAGCCCGTTCCCACGCGTCCCTTGCAGAGCGGCCTCTTCCTGGCAGCAGCTTCAACAGCAAGGAGTAAAGCGAGTGATTATTCCAGCCTTGCCCTCATATAAAGCAAAAAAGCCACTAAAAAGTAACTTTAGTTACTGACCCATGTCAGTGGCATTTGAACTGTGTGTGTTTCACTCAGTTCTTTGCACATTTCCAGTGCAGACACCGAAAAAAGAGATTTATCCCCATTTCATGGATGCACATACTCGGGCTCTTTGTGGAGGTTTCTTGGTGACAAGTTTTCTTCTTCCATTGGGACTGCCCAACACTTAAATTTGGCAAATGATGATGTGGGATAAAAGTGTCACTTTAAAAAGAAAGAGAGAAAGAAGGAGGAGAATAATTTGGCTACATGTTGTGGTAGCTGGAAGAATTTCTTTAATAAATCTGTAAGGACTTTTTTTTAAATAGATGTGAACTAGAAGCACGTGAAACTGTGAGTGGTGTGGAGAAGTTTTGTCAGGATCTTTATGATCTCAGTGCTTGCTGGGTGACTATTTTTGCAAATGAGATTAAACTTCTAAATTAAACTTCTGCGCCCTGTGGCAAAAAATACCACAGCATTAACATGAAATGCAAATGGCAATCTGCTGCTCTGCTTTTCACCTGTGCTGGGTGCCAGGCCATGGAAGCGGAGAATGGGAATGACAATGGAGAGTCTGTTCCTCTGGAGGAGCAAACAGAGTCATTGCCCCCTGCAGAAAGAGAGATCTTGCTGCAGAGCTGTTTGTGGGGTCTGCAGAAGTGGGACACTATGATTATATTTTGGGAGCATCTCTGTGCTGGCTTTAGAACCAGGCCCTTGTGTTGATCCTTTGTTTGCATTGTTCATGCCTCATGACAAAAATGAGCAGATGTTTAGGGGTAGTTAGATGGAAAAGGTGATGGATTTTGTGTTTCAGGAAAGATTGCCTGAGACTTTCCCAGATAATGTAGAATGTGACACTTGTCCTCCTGAACAGGGTGACATGGAGCAGGCAGTTCCAGGTGGAGGAGCCCCTCCCCTCCCCTCAGTAGCACCTGCAGCAGAGCTGGACACATGGACAAAGCCAGGTATCCCCCAGTGCCTTTGCAGCAGAACTGCACTTGAGACCATCTCTCAAGCACAGCCTCTGGTTTTCTCCCTTTCTGGTCATTGTTAATCCAGCTGGAAGCACAATACTATAAAATCTAATCCTATTCCTTTATCTTTTTCCTTTTTTGTGGTGGGGTGGGGTCCAGGGAGCAAAGGACGAGCCAGTTCTCGCCATGCAAAGCCGACCTTTGAGCTCCCAGGTGATCATGGCAACCAAAGACAGGAAAAGGGGTTCCAGCAGCGTGGAGCTGAGGAACAGGAGATAAGAAAAAGTAGGAGGAAAACAGCAGAAGAAACAGAACTGGTCGTCTTGGATCCAGAACATGTGAGAAGTCTTCAAATCTTGTAGTTCTTTGCAGAGCTGGTGTTTGTGTTTCTCTAAAACGTGTGAGGTGAGCTGTAAGCAGCGGCTCAGCTGTTCAGCTGCACATGTGAAAATCAGTTTTGCCAAAGTATTAACTGCTGACTGAGTCACTCAATCCTAACCCCAGAGCTGCAGGTGCAGAAGTGAGCAATGCAGTGGGTAAATGGGATCCCTTCAGTGCCCCGAAAGAGAAGTCCTTGCAGCAAGAATGAGCGGGTGGGTTCTCAGATGCAGCTCTTCCGGCATGGTTCTGACTTTCAAATATTCTCACTTTTTGGCATCAGCAAATACCCACTATGTAACATCTCTCGCTACAGTGAGTGTAGCTAAAATAAGAACACGAGTGTCTGTGGCAGAAATAAGATGTTTTATTGGGTGGGGGAATTAGCTTCTTCATAATCTATTTACACAAGTATGTTAAAGTTTGTTAATGCTGTCCTTCTTTACAGCCTCTGATGACAAGATTCCAGGCTGCCCTGAAGAATTACCTCACTAAGCAGATAGAACAAGTGAACCTAGACGTCCACGAACTGGTACAGAGCCTCTCCTTTGCCTTCCCACAGCCCCTCCTGTCCAAACTGCTGGGAGACAGCTCCTTCCCTCTTGTGTCTGCAGAGGGCTGCAATGAAGACCAGCAAAGAGCAGCGAGAAGAGCTCGGGGTGATCCTTTACGGAGCCCAGCATCAGCTGGGGCAGCTGGAGGTGGAACTGGAGAAGAGCCACGAGCGCTATTCCCAGGCGGCCGCAGCGCGGCAGCAGCTGGAGGAGGAACTGCAGGGCCTCAGGGATGCTCACAAGGAGATATGTCACAACACAGATGATGAACGCAAGAAAGGTGACTGAGGCAGTCCTGGCAGTGTTTCCCAGTTCTAGGGCTGTGTGGAGAAATTAATTTGAATTTAAGTCAAGCACTGGATTGAAAAATACAGCAAAATAATTAATCAGGAATAATGCACTCACTGAGAAGTTTCACAGATACTCCTGGAATTCGGTGAGCTGGGAATCCAGGAGTTGCTTGCCAGGATCTTTAGCTTTCCTTGTGGAGCCGTACTCCAAAGCTGGTGTAAATATTTCTGCTGAGAGGGCTGATTTAGCTGATGTGTGAGAGGTTTTGCTTTGGGAGCTTCTGTACTTCTTTCTCTTTTCTCTCTGTTTAAGGTGTACCCTACAAACAAACTCCTCTGTAACTGTTTTGCCTCCTGTCCCCCCAGTTTCTGCAATGCAGACCCAGATTGAAAACCTGGCCTTGCAGCTCTTCTACGTGCAGAACATGGACCAGGACATGCATCACAGGCTTTTACTGATGAAACAGTCAGCAAAGAGGGCTGAGGCAGAGAGGATCCAGGCTGAGGTGGAAAAGAAAAAACAGGTACCAAGTAAAACTGTCTTTGAAATAAATAAATGCAGATGCCAGCAGTGAGTCTTGGAGGATGTGCCGTTTTGTCAGGAGGAAGGCTAGAATGACTGAATCATGGAAGATGAGTGAGGATATTTTTTTAAAATGATTGAAAAAAGATAAATCCAGAGGCTTTTCTAAAAAGGAGAAGAAGCCCTGCCTGCCCCCAGACAGCAACACGCACTGCCCAGAGGGTTTGCAAACCTTAGGACAGTAAACCACTCTTCACTCAAGCACAGGGGGTATGGGGGAAGGAAGATATTTAATGAAGAAATATCATGTGTACAGGTCTTGAGAATAATTCTGAATCACAGCGAATTTCACAATGGAAAGTGAACTTTGGGAATGAGTGGAGCCGGTCGGTGCTGGAGCTCCCTCTGCTGCCTTCCAGGACACAATCCACGGGGTATTGCTAATGCAGAATTCCATGCAAACTGTTGAAGTACAGTTTGGGTTTTAGGAGGGTTTTAACAAAGGATTTTCAAATATACATTATTAGGATTCCCAGTAGCTGGACAGGGGCCCAGTGTGATCCGTGCCGACAGGAGGGAATGTGGCTTCAGAGCCGAGCTATCGATTTACTGCTGCAACTGGAATAATAAACAGTCAGCAAAGGTTTCATTCTCTTGCAAGTCGTGCCCTCTGCAGTCGTGAGCCATTTGTGTATAAATGGGAAGGTTTCAGTAGGACTCAAACCTAATCCAGTTGCCCATTTTAATTCCTTTTTTAGCTGATATTATTCTTGTAGGATACAGTTGGTTTAGACTGAGATTCCATGACTCACCCTGGACTGTTTGGCTCTGGCTCTGTAGGACCTTCTCCTGGACCAGTTAACGAGGAGAGCCTACCAGCTCCAGGAACAAATTGCCCTGTTTGAAGCTCAGCTTGTGGCCCAGGCAGAGGACACAAAAGTGACCCGGCAGGCAGTCAGTGAGGTAGGAGGGGACTTTTCCCTTGTGGTTAATATTTCCCTCTGGCAGGGCTGACCCCTTTGGCCCATGCTCACATGGTGTGCACAATGTGGGACAGAGTTTCACAGTTTGTTCCTGTTTGGAAGAATGAAGACTTTTTTTTTCTTTTCCTTTGTCCTTAAGAAGTGCCTGTAAATCACTTCCTCCTGCCCTTCTCAGCAGTTTTTTCTTGCAGACCTGTGCTCTGTGGGCTGCTGAGACAACGAACCAGCCACGGAGTTGAAGCTGATCCTGCTCAGCACATTATGAACAAGAAAAGAAAAAAATTGTATTGTAACATGAATTTGTTTTTTCAACACAGTCTAGATTCATCCTGTCTGCCATCTCTCTGTTCCCCAGGCTGGTCTGGAGGTCCAGGCTATTAACATGGAGAAAAAGAGGCTGATGGACCACTGGAACAGCAGCTTGGCTGGAATGAAGCAGAGAGATGAGGCCTATGTTGTCAGTCAGGAGCTGCTGAGGTAAGGTCTGAAACCAGGCCCTGAGGACACCTCAGATTTGGGCAGGAGGGATTCTAAAGGGGATTCCAGTGTGTCTCCTGTTGGGTTTAGCACTGTGTGGGCAGGGCGTGTCAGACAGAACAAGTTTTCTGCTCTAAAGTACATAATAAATGTAAAGGATAAGAAGCACAGTTCTTTGTTGCTGTTTCCTTTATCCTAGCCACATCTCTTCCTTGGAACGTGGGGGGTTCTTGAAGCTGTTTAGAATTTTCTTAATCATATTTTATTCCTCTAAAAGAATTCCCTCACCTTTGCAACATCTCTTACTCCAAAGAGCGGGATGTCAGGAAGGGTTTATCTCTCATTATCAGGGTTTTGTGAGGCCTTTGGAAATGTTCAGGAAAACCTCCCTGTTGTTGCGAGAGGAAGTGTTTATTTGCTCTGGAGCCTTAAAGCTTGACTGATTCTCTGAGAACAAACAATCTGCTTTTATATGGTGACATTGTGGTGGGAATAGGGGCTGGGACAGTACTGAAAAAAGGAATCAATTTTCCTACACACATTTACTTTTAAATCTTAATGTCTTCATCCATCTCCTGCTGACTCTGCACTGTCACAGCAGCTGAGCCCTTACGAAGATCTTCCTTCCTGGGCAGTTGTTGCTGCAGTAACATGTTTGAAAAGAGGAATTTGTGGGTGGCTGTTCAGCACCAATCCCCGTGATGATTTTCCATCCTCTTTGCCCCTCCAGCAACTACAGACGTGACCTCAAGTCCCTAGAAGGGGACATTCATGGCTGTGGGAAGTCCATCAGGAAAGAGGAGGAGAAGAATGAGAACCTTGTCTCCCTCCTGAACCGGTCCCAGAATGATGCCAGTGTGACAAGGAAACTGATTGCCCAGTGCCTGCTGGAGCAGGAGGCCCTGCAGGTTCAAACTGGCACCTACACTCGTGTTCTCCAGGAGACAGAGCAGGCCCTCAGCAGGACCAAGATGGTGAGGAGAATCCATGGAAGATTAATCCTTTTGAATACTTGAATTGAATACCCTTCCTCAAACAGCTGTAGTGATCCTGTCTCTGTCTTCCAACCTTTTAGGACCAAGCTGCTCACCTGAATGAGTTGCTGTCCATCAGGAAGGGTATAGAGAAGGGAACTTCTGTCAAAGAGCAGCTAGAGAGTGAAATCATAGCAAAGCTTCAGGACCAGATGATGTCCAACAAAGCTGCAAAGCACTTCTCCCAGCTGGCTGAAAAACTTCGGAACAGAAAGAGCAACCTGGTATGGCATCCCCCCCTTGGGAGGGCAGGGCAGGAGCCACTGGAGCAGTGGGGCCCCAGCAGGGTTTGTCAGTGACTTTGTTCTGGTTTCAGGTCTGCACTGAAGCTCTGCTGAGTTTGCCTCTCCAATCTGGTTCTCCCTGTGATCTTATTGCAGGATTCTGGTGTATGTGATAGTGCTTGGCCAAAAACGCCTGACACAAAACACACTGTTCTTTACTTAATAAATGGGGCAAAATTATAATTCCTGGGAGTATTTACTATAAAGTATTAGCATTTCTTATGTTCTGGAGAAAAACAATGGACATGTGGTACTTCTGTAATCTAATTTTCACTAATTTTTATTTCTGTAATTCATCATGGAGTAGGATGCAGGCAGCTCTTAGTTCTGAGGAACAGTCCAAGGCCCACACCTCTTTAATCCATGAGAAGTTGCTCTCTCTGGGAGTGTATAACTGGATCACTTAGAAAGATTAGAAAACTCAGCCCAGCATTTCTCACACCGAGTCCTGTGCTGGTTGTTAGGTGAGGGGTGTGTGTGCCAGGTGTGGTGGAGAAGGGACAATACAGTGATGTCCTGGTACTGGTGGCAGGTAACTAGAGACTGGGCAGGTGGTCATTGCAGAAGGGATGAGTGAGGTCTCTTAAAGGTTTTTGGAATGTTTAGGCTCCTTAATGCTTTTCTACAGCTGTATGGCAGAGGTAAATATTGTATTACCTGTCAATTGATGGAGAAGCAAGGGTACAGAAAGGGTAAGTAGCTTATGGCTTGTCGTACAGACCTGGGAGTAGAATCTCAGTCCCCTGACTCCTGTGCTGGGACAAGTGGCATTACAGCTCAACAAGGGGCTCTTGGGGACAGTGATGTGTTTTCTCTCTTGATATTCCCAGGAGCTGCATTTTTACAAGGTTGAGAACGATGTGGCCCAGATAATTCTCAATGCAACTAATACCAGCTGCAGGCTGACAGTTCACGAAAAAACACTCTGTGAGGTGGACAAGGAAATAAAAAATATGAATGAACTGATCGCCTGCCAGGAAAGTGAGATTGCAAAGTCCAGGCTCCTGGCTGACAAGAAGGGAGGGGTCATCTGCCTGTACAACAAGAAGCTGGAGATGCTTCTTGCTCAGCAGGGGGTAGGTACTTTTGTATTTCAGTCCCAATTTTGATTTTATTCTTTGTGGTGACCACAGATGCCCCTGATCAATGTAACTGTGTTAAATGTTGGGTAGTTCAAACTTTCAAGCATCAGCACTGTGATTTAAAAGTGGCATTAGTTAATGCAGGTGTTTATGTTTATCAGACAGTTCATAATGCAGTGAAGGGAATTGTGAAATGAGGGTGTGCCTGGCACAGAGCCCTGCAGGGACTTGTCTGCACCTGATGAAAATGTCAAATGGCATCAATGAGTAAATAGGATCTTGTTGGAAAACCTGCAAACACTGAGGAGGGGAGAGTGGGAAAGGCAGAGAGGTTTCAGTTGTTTGATGGTTGGCCCTGTTCAGATGATTCCCAGATCTGTCCCTGCATGTGTAAGACCTTATGGATACCCATGGGGAAATGAGTCCTATGGCACATCCTCTGCAAACTTGGGAATGTCCAGATGCTGTAAACAACTCCAGCAGCTTCTGCCTGATTTATCCCAAACTTCGCCCTTGTACAGGGGCAAGAACTGGGACCACTGGAACTTGAGATCAACCAGCTGAACAAGGAGATAGAAGAATGCAGTTCCGAGGTGCTGACGTTGCAGAAGCACTGGCTCAATGAGCAGAAGGAGCTGGTCAAGCTGACACGGGAGCGGGAGGAACAAATAACCTCCCTGGATACGTTACAGAAACAGATCATCATCATGCAGCAGAGAAAATTGCGCATGGAAAGTACGTCATTCCCTGACTCTTCCTTAAAATGTTCATCTGTGAAGGGAGGGAAAAGGGAGTGGAGGGTTACAGATGGGAAAAGCTGGACCTGCCCCAAAGAGTGCTCCTGGCTGTGTGTGAGCAGGAATACCAACATCACTCCTGCTGATTGCATACATTATTCCTATAAGGATTGATCCTACTGTCCTGACAGTCGGACCCTAAGTGACAATGTCACCTGTTACACTTGTTAAATAAAGTTTGCAAGTAGTGGGTAGGTAAATGTCCCCAGCCATGACAGCACTTTCCTTGGCCAAACCCAACTGTTTTCCACAGGAGTCTCCTTCAAAACCTTTATTTGGTTTTTGAGCTTGTGGAAAAACATTTTGGGTGGACACGTGGGGCACGGGTGGCTCTGCCTGAGGTGTTGCCAGCTCTGATAGCAGTTTGTCACACCTTGTCTATGTTCAACCCAGTGCTCAGGGGAATTCTAAGACTTTTGTCTGTTCACCCATAGATGAAATTCAGCAGGAAATAAAAGAACAGAAGGACGTGGAACGGCACATGAAGAACATCTCAAATGACTTGATAAAGTTGAACGTATTGATCAGCAAGAACAACAGCAGCTTCGAGGAGCTGCAAAATGGCAAAATCGTCACAGAGAACGAGTTTCTGCACTCCCTCAAGGTACTGACCACCTGGCACCTCATTCCCAGGTCTCAGCCTCCCATGCAAATGGGAGGCAAACAATGATCCTGGAAAACCTTCTCAGCCTGACAATATTGTATTGTTTTGTTCTTCCCAAATCTAGACAGCAGAAAAAGAATCCATGGAGATGCAGGAGAGGCTTAGTCAGCTGATTGAGGAGAAGGAAAGGCTCCTGAACAGCCTGGTAGAAGCAGAGTAGGTACCAGAGTGCCACAGTCCCGTGTGTCTGTGTCCATGTTCCTGTTCTCCTACAGTCACCAAACCTGACACCAGCAAATGCACTTCTAGCCTTCCTGGAGACGGGGACAGGACCTTAATGAATGTTTGAAACACAATCTCTGGAACCAGCAAGAGCTGGGAGGATGTTGGCTTTAACAGTTCCAGCATGTGTGAGCGGGATGTTGCCAAGATCCATATGGGAAGACTCTGCCAGTGACTGGCAGTGAGTGTGCTGCACTGGGCAGGTAATGGGGGTCTAGCTTTCTCTTTCTCTTCCCCTTTCTTCTCTGAAGGCATCAGATCCTGCTATGGGAGAAGAAGATCCAGCTGGCAAAAGAGATGCGGGAAGCAACAGATTCTCTGTTCGAACAAGGCGAAATCCATGACATGAAAACAGAGATTCGTAGGATGCAAGTAAGGCACTGGCAAAGAGGGCTGAGGAGGGGAAGCCACCCAATGTACCCAGCCTTGGAGTGGCTGAAACATGAGGCAGGAGATGAGAAACAGCCTGGAGAAGTGGCATCTTCAGGGCCCAGGGCGGGACTCTAAACGCCCCGCAGCTCGACTGAACTGAGCACATCCAGCGGCCCACACATCCTGCATTCCCCATGCCAGGCTCAGTAGAATCTGGATACTCCCAAGAAATCTGTTTAAATTGCAGTATGTCTGCCACCTGATTCTGTGACCCTGCTTTATAAGCAATGTTGATTACTTAATATTGCAACACTTTAATCACTGGTTTAGGGAAGTGTTCCCTCTCCTGGCAGAGCAGCTCTTCCCCTTCGTTCTCAGAATGCTTCTGCTTTTCTGCTTTTGCTCTTGCTAATGAGGTCCAGACTAACATTTTGAATATCGGTGTAGACAAGTTGATAATCCAGGCCTCTGCCTCCCAGATCGACACACAGCAAACCAGGTTTGGATTTGGACCAAATCTGGCTTGCAGGCACTCGTGTCACATGTATCTGGTTTATGCTGGTGGGATGTGCCACCCAGACAGCTTCCCTTGGTGCTATTGGTAAATATTTGGTATTTTGAGGCTGGTTTGTGTCTTGGCAAACGGCAGGTCCGCTACGGGCAGCTGCAGAAGCAGCAGGAGACATTGATTCGGGCTATGGAGGCGTGTGTTTCTCACAGAGAGACGATAACGAATTGGGCAGAGGCTCAGAGCAAAGTAGATAAGAAACACATCACCAAGAGTGACTTCCAAAGCAGGAAAGAGGAGCTGAAGAAGAAGATCGGGGAAATCCAGGAGGTGAGAAAGGAAAGTGGGGCTGCAGGAGCTCACACAGCTGGGGTTGGCCTTGTGGTGAGCAGCAGTGAGTGCAGGAGTGTCCGTGCACTGACCCTGCGCCAGCAGCGGGGCTGGCTTTGGAAAATCATTCATTGAAAATCCCCCAAAACCGAGTTCTGGGAGGATGGTCAGGAATGCAGCTGAACTAAAGAACTGAAATCTGCCATTTCCTTCTCTTCCATTTGCTAGAACATTTATGAATGCAACCAAACCATCCAGGAGCTGGAGACCATCCAAGAGTCCCTCAGTGCCACCTTTTCAGAAAAGAAGCAGGAATTTTGCCAGCTCCAGGCTGAGACCGACAGCCTCAGCTTGGACATGGAATGTCTTCAGAATGAGAAACGATGGGTGAGCACATCCACTCCTTAGAGCATGTGAGCCAGACAGAGCCTGCTGCTTCCTCTGCTGCCAGCTCTGTCTCAGCACCATCCTGAACTGGGTGTGGCATTTTAGCAACACATTAACTGAGCACATTTTGGGGGCTCACCAAGAGGCAACTTGACGTATTGAAACCCTGTCCTGGCAAGGGTTGCCTTATGTATGTGGGAATTTCTCTAATTTATGGAATTCTGTGATGTCTGTACCCCTCCAACACCCGGGCTGGGGGTGCTGTTTGGCTGTTATGATGGGGAATTCACAGCACTGTCCTTCCCATGTCCAATGTGATGGTCACAGCACCTGAGCGAGTCCCACCCATGCTACGGCTCTTTCCTCTGCTTTTCCTGCTGTCACAGCCCCTTCCCTTTTTGCTTTTCTCAGAACCTGTTGGAGCTTGTGGCCCACCAGGCGCACCAGAAGCAGCTGCAGGCGCTGAGGGAAGGGAAGTACAGGGCCCTGTGCCACACTGAAGAGGCCTGCATGAACCAGCAGGAGAAACTGCAGGGTCGGCTGCAGACCATTAACACCATCGTGCAGCAGATCCAGGAGGAACAGCCCCAGCACCAAAGGGCTCTGCGGTGGCTCAGTCACTGGTTGGGCTCCAAGCTCAGGTTGGAGAAAGCCTGACAGAAACATAGAAAATACATGTAATATCTTTTTTATTCTTCCACAGGTTCCAGACTTTGTAAATAAATAAATAAATACAGAAAAATAAACAGGTGTAGGGTATAATATTTACTTCGTCGGGTATAATGTTTATTTGAGATGTACCACTGTAATTCTTTCGGTATGTTTCTGTTTACGTTTCACTTTCGCTGCCCCAAGCAGCTCCTGGGCCCCGCCTCCCCGCCCCGCCCCGGGGGCCGGTGTAGCCCCGATTTCTCGGGCGCGGGGGCGGCCCGGCGCTGCTCTCGCCCCGGCTCTTGGCCAAGCCCCGGCAGCAGCGGGGGCGGCGGGACGGGGAAGCAGCCGCTCGGTGCCGGTGCCGGTGCGTCCCCGCTGCCGAGCGCCGCGCCGGCCGGGAGCCGCAGGCCGGGCCATGGGGCCGGGCCCGGGGGTCGCGGCCGCGCTGCTGGCGCTGCTGGTCCCGGCCGCGGCGCGGGGCCCCGGCACTGCCGCCTGCGAGGTGGCCCCGGGCGCCCGCTTCGACTGCGGCCCCGAGCGGCTCCTGTCGCGGGCGGGCTGCGAGGCGCGGGGCTGCTGCTACAGCCCCGGCCCCGGCCCTGCCATCGGCCCCGGCCCGCCCTGGTGCTTCTTCCCCCGCGGCTACCGCAGCTACCGGGCCGAGAACCTGACGGCCACCGAGAGCGGCTTCTCCGCCCGGCTGCGCCGCGTGGCCGCCGCCTTCCTGCCGGGCACGGTGGACATCGTGCGGCTGGACCTGGCGCTGGAGACCCCGACCCGCCTGCGCTTCACGGTGCGCCCCGGGACCCCCGGAGCCCCCCGGGTCCCCCGTTCCCCCGCTGACCCCTCTCCGCCCGCAGCTCCGGGACGCGGCCCGGCAGCGCTATGAGGTGCCGCTGGCCACGCCGCGGGTGCGCGGCCGAGCCGCCGCCACGCTCTACGGGCTGCAGGTCAGCCAGGACCCCTTCGGCCTCGTCGTGTGCCGGCAGCGCGGCGGGAGAGTCCTGTGAGTGCCCTCCTGCCCCTCGCTTCCCAAGGGGTTCGGTCTGCAAGCGGGACCCCGCACGGCCCCACAGGGCGCGGGGTGGGTGCAGGGACACTGGTGTTCACCTGGGACACTGGTGACAGCAGTGGGGTGGCTGTCGGTGGCTGTGGAGGCTTTACTGACTCCCTCTGCAGTCCAATAGCTGGGAAGGGAACCAGGAATCCCAGAGCTCAGCCGAAACCTGTTTCTATTTCACGTGGTGATGAGCATCCGTGTCCCTCCCCAGCACTGGTGCCCCAGCTCAGTGCCTCCCTCCTGCCTGTTTGCCCGAGTCTCCCTTTCTCTTCACAGGCTGAACACCACGGTCGCACCCCTCTTCTTCACAGACCAGTTCCTGCAGATCTCCACCTCCCTGCCCTCCCATTTCATTTCGGGGCTGGGGGAGCACCTGACACCGCTGGTCCTTGACACAGCATGGACCAGGGTCACCCTCTGGAATCGGGACATGGCACCCGCGGTACGGAGTGGGGCTGAGGGAAAGGGAGACAGATTCATCTGTGCTCCTGGGGGTGGCCCTGCGGCTTCTCACGTCTTTTCTGGGGCTGGGGAGATGTGTCTGTGCTGGTTCAGCTCTGGGCCTTGGCCATACCGCCGGGCAAGCCCATGGCACCCTTGTCGCCAGGCCAAGGTTTGTCCCCCCGGAGCTCTGCGCTGTTTCCAGGGCTCTGGCTCAGGGCACAGCTCGGCTGACTTGACAGTGTTTGGGACCACAAGCCCTGGCTTTGCACCTGAAGCCAGTGCTCCTGACCAGAGGCAAGGGGCGGGCGGGTGGGTGTGGGGGTCTCCAGCAGAGCCTCACCGGCACCACACCGTGCTCTGCTCCAGCCCCACGTCAACCTCTACGGCTCCCACCCTTTCTACCTGGTGATGGAGGATGATGGCTCAGCCCACGGTGTCTTTCTGCTGAACAGCAACGCGATGGGTGAGTCCCGTGGAGGCGCTGGGCACGGGCTTGGTTGGCCCTGTCCCTGTCCTCAGCTTCTTCCCCTGGCACTTGTGCTTCCCCAGACGTGCTCCTGCAGCCCAGCCCGGCCCTGACCTGGCGCACGACTGGAGGGATCCTGGACTTCTACATCTTCCTGGGCCCCGACCCCAAGAGTGTGGTGCGGCAGTACCTGGATGTCGTTGGTATGGCTGAGCCACGAGTGCTGCCGGGGTGGCTTTGCCGGGGTGGCTTTGCTGGGGTGGCTTTGCCGGGATGCTGGGAGTGGGGTGGCACAAGGCTGGGCCATCCCTGCCAGCACCCACCCTGCGGCTTCCAGGGTTCCCCTTCATGCCCCCATACTGGGGCCTGGGCTTCCACCTCTGCCGCTGGGGCTACTCCTCCACCGACATCACCCGGCAGGTCGTGGCCAACATGACAGCAGCCCGCTTCCCCCTGGTAGGTCTGGGCTGCTCCCGGGGCCTCTGCCCGCAGCGGCTGTGGGGGGCTGATGGAAACCCCGTGGGGTGGGGGTCCCACAGCAGCACGTGGGGTCCCTGCTCCTCCCCAAGCACCCGTGCCTCCATCCACAGGACGTGCAGTGGAATGACCTGGATTATGCAGATGCCAAGAGGGATTTCACCTTCAACAAGAAAGGCTTTAAGGACTACCCAGAGATGGTGCAGGACTTCCACAGCCGCGGGCTGAGGTACATCATGATTGTGGTGAGTTACATGGGTGGGCTGGCGCTGGGGCTTCAGCTGCTCCAGGGGTGGTGATGAGGGCAGGGCTGGCCATTCCCTGCTGCTGCTGGTAAAGCCCTGGCTTTGTGCCCTTCCAGGATGCTGGGATCAGCAGCTCGGGACCCCCCGGCACCTACAAGCCGTACGACGAGGGCCTGAAGCGAGGGGTGTTCATCCGAAACGCCACGGGGCAGCCCCTGATCGGGAAGGTGCGTGTGGGGAGCAGCCCCAGTGCCACGGGGCAGGGCTCGAGTGGGGCTGTGGGAGCAGGACCCCGAGAGTGGCAGAGAAACGATCTGGGGGCCGTGGTGGAAGGTGGGGTGGCGTGTGGGGCTGGGGGCTCTGCCCGTTGCTGTCTCCCTCCCGCAGGTCTGGCCAGGCCCCACGGCCTTCCCGGACTTCACCAACCCGGAGACCCACAAGTGGTGGCACGACATGGTGAAGGACTTCCACGAACAAGTGCCCTTCGATGGCATGTGGCTTGTGAGTGGCCCTGTCATAGCTGCTGGCTGTGGCTCCCTGGCTCCTGCCCTGCACCTCTGCTGGGCCCCCGTGCAGCAGTGAGGTCATCCCGTCCTGTCCTTCCCCTTCCCTCCCCAGGACATGAATGAGCCGTCGAACTTCGTGGAGGGCTCCCAGGATGGCTGCCCCAACAACAACCTGGAGCGTCCCCCCTATGTGCCAGGTACAGGAGCGGGTTCCAGCCCTGCCCAGGGCTGTGGGGAAGCTGGGAGGAGCCCGGGGGATGCTCTGAGCTCCACCTCTCCCGTGCAGGGGTGTTTGGGGGACGCCTGCAAGCCGGGACCATCTGTGCCTCCAGCCAGCAGTACCTGTCCTCCCACTACAACCTGCACAGCCTGTACGGGCTGACTGAGGCCATCGCCTCCCACAGGTAAGCCCTGCCACACCTGGGGCTCCTGCCACAGCTCCTGCACGTCCTGGGGGATGCAGAACCGGGAGAGAAACCCAGTGTGGGCAGGGGTGGGTGGTGGGCGAGGGTTTGGTGTGTAACACAGGGCACTGTGGGAGCCCTGAGCCCCTTCCCCGGCCAGGGGGTGCTGAGCAGGCCCATCCCACCCCCAGTGCTCTGCTGAGGGTCCGGGGCAAGCGCCCCTTCATCATCTCACGCTCCACCTTCGCTGGGCACGGGCGCTACGCCGGGCACTGGACAGGGGATGTCGGCAGTGACTGGGAGCAGCTCTACTACTCCATACCAGGTAGGCTGTGGGGCACTGGGGCTGCATCCACCCCTGCTTGCCCCTTGCCCCCACAGCCGGGGCTTCTCCATAGGCTCCATCCCCTGGTGCTGCAGAGCCCCGGTGCCCTCTGTGCCTTTCACAGAGGTGCTGCTCTTCAACCTCTTCGGGGTGCCGCTGGTGGGTGCCGACATCTGTGGCTTCGTGGGCAACACAAACGAGGAGCTGTGCGTGCGCTGGACCCAGCTGGGCGCCTTCTACCCCTTCATGCGGAACCACAACGACCACGGCACCCGGGTGAGCCCCGGCAGCCCTCACCCTGCCGGGCAGGGGGCTGAGCCGAGCCAGGGGCTGCCCTGCCGGCGTGGGGAGGTGGCTGGCGCAGCTGCAGGGCCGTGTGCCCCCAGTGCTGGGACGGTCCATCCTGCATCCCTGAAACGCACCCTCCGTTCCTCCCCGTGTGGTCTGAGCATCCCCTTGGGCCTCTCCCCTCCCTGCAGCCGCAGGAGCCATACGCCTTCAGCCCGCCTGCCCAGGCTGCCATGAGGAACGCCCTGCGCCTCCGCTACTCCCTGCTGCCCTTCCTCTACACCCTGTTCCACCGGGCTCACAGCGCCGGCGAGACGGTGGCACGGCCCCTGTTCCTCGAGTGAGTGCCAGCCCCGCCAGGGCTGATGGCCCCGGCTCAGCGGGAGGTGGCTGCAGGGTCTCCTGGCACTGCCCTCCCCTCCTTCCCCAGGTTCCCCACAGACCCCAACACCTGGGCCGTGGACCGCCAGCTCCTGTGGGGCGGGGGGCTGCTCGTCACCCCCGTGCTGGAGGCAGGACAGACCAAAGTCAGCGGCTACTTCCCGGCGGGGACGTGGTACAGCCTCGCAGGGGTGGGTGCTCCTGCTGTGTTGCACGGGGGCTTTGCTGTGGGACCTCGTGCACATTCCTGCATCCCCGGGGCTGCGTGTGGGTCTCGTGCCTCGCCTGCCTTTGCTGGTGGCCATTTGAGGGCTCCGGCGCTGCGCTGGGCCCCCCTGGCACGTGGCACCCTGTGCCTGCTCTTCCCTCTCTTTGTCCCCGTGTAGGACTCCACCATCCACAGCAAAGGGCAGTGGATCCTCCTGCCAGCGCCCCTGGACACCATCAATGTCCACGTCCGTGCAGGGCACATCCTGCCCCTGCAGGTGAGTCCCCTCTGCTCCGTGGGGACACCACGGTGACCTGCCCGGCCAGCCTGGGAGGGCGGCTGTGCCCACACCGCTGACAGGACGATGCCAGAGGAGCTGTGGCTGCGGTGCCTGGCAGGGCCGGGCACACGGCTGTGGCAGTGCCCTGAGCTGTGCCTGCCCCATTCCCCAGGAGCCTGCGTTCAACACTGCCCAGTCCCGTGGGAAGGGCATGGCCTTGGTCGTGGCGCTGACCCTGGACGGCTTCGCCAGGGGAGACCTGTTCTGGGACGATGGGGAGAGCTGGGAGACCTTTGAGAGGGGCGACTACACCGAGATCCTCTTCCTGGCCTCGAACGTGAGCATGAGGAGCTGCTGGCAGGGGGGTCTGGGCAGGGGGTCCTGGTGGCCCTGGGGCACCTGTGTCTGCTCAGTGCCCGGCAGAGGGGCAGCACGTGGGGCAGGGCACCTGGAGAAGCCCTGGGTGCACGCGGGGTGGCTGAGAGCCGGGAGCACGCGGTGACATCCCCGCCGTCCCCAGGACGCCGTGCTCAGCCAGCTGCTGCGGGCGAGCGCCCACCTCGACGGGGTCCTGCTGGAGGCCGTGACCGTGCTGGGTGTCACCAGCCCTCCCCGGCGAGTCCTGGCCAACGGCGCCATCGTGAGTGACTTCTCCTACCGCAGTGACACCCAGGTGAGTGCTTGTCCCCACCCTGGGAAGGCTTGGTGGCCAGGAAGGGACCCAGAGGGGCTGGCGGGGTGTGGCCCCAGCACTGGCACAGCACGGGCCATGGGTGCCCTTCCTGGGGGATCTGTGGGACCAGGACTGTGCCGGGCTGTGGCTCTGCAAGGGGCAGGACACCCCTTGGCTCTGACACTCCCGGGCTCCATCCTGGCTGGCTCTCACCTTCCTTCTCCCCTCAGGTGCTGAGAGTCCCCGTGTCGCTGCCCATGTGGGAGCAGTTTGTGATCTCTTGGTCCTGAGCCAGCATCGGTCACAGGGAGAGGCCACGCTGCTCCCCTGGGATCCGAGGCCAAATCCGTCCCATCCCTTGTACCCGGAGCTGCCACTGCTCCTCCCACACTCCTGGGCCTTGTTTCCCCTCTGGCTGCTGGGCGTCGATGGAGGGGTCTGCACTGGACTGGCACAGGGAGGGGGGCCTTGCACAGCCCCCAGGGACAGGGAAAACCTCATCATCATCAAATTGGGGAAAAAAAGACCCAAGTGCCTTGTGAGACAGCAAACCTGTTACTGTGGGGGATTGGTAACCGGGGCAGAGACTGCAGGGAGTCTCCTGGCTGTGGTTTTGGGGAGAGGCATGTGCAGGGGGTGAGGGGGCAGTACTGTGAATAAAGCTGCTGCTTGCTGGGAGCAGCCCCAGGCCGTGTCCTTATCCCCCTCTCCTGATCCTGAATGTGCTCAGCCCCCTGCCCCTGGCTGGGACACTTCAGGTCTGTCCCTGCCTGGGGGTCTCCAGTGGGACCCCCTGTGCCCCTTGAGGGCTTCACCCCATTTCCCAGAGCATTGGGGGTCCCCAGCTGTTCCCACAGCCCTGGCTGTGCCACAGAGGCCCTTGGCCTGTCCTGCTGGCTCCAAGCTGGGGGCTGCTGCAGGGATGTGCTCAGCTCCAGGTGGAATTGGAGCCTTATCCTCCAGAGGCTTTATTGGGGGGCAGTTTGGCCCTTGGGTTCCTCTGGCTGAGAGTCAAGGCACCAGGAATCCCTCAGTGCCCTGGGGCCAGGTGGTGTTGGCAGCACAGAGGGCAGAGCCTCGTGGTGTCACCTGGGATTTGGGACCAGCCCATCCGCGGTCCCGCTCCGACCCCTCGTGCCCCACGGGAGCACGCGCCTGTCCCCGGGCAGAGGTGGCACTCACAGCTCGTTGTGCAGCGGCCGGCACTGGGGGCTCAGTTTCTCCTCCAGGACAGCGTCGGGGGCGCACACCCAGGGGTCCCCCGTGTCCCACTGCCACTTGAGGAGCTGCGCACGGAGCAGCTGGAGGACGTCGGCGTAGCGGGGGTCGGGGGCCAGGTTCTGGCTCTCGGTGGGGTCACGGCTGCAGTCGAAGAGCTCCCAGCGGTCCCGGTAGTAGTACTGGTGCAGGGTCTTGTTCCAGTGGGTCGGCTGCCCTGCCCTGGTGCGGTTGAGCAGGTCTTGGAAGGTGGGCGAGACGTAGAAGTCCTGGTCGATGGGGAAGGGCATCTTGTAGTTGAGGTTGTGGATGAGGCGGAACTGCCGGTGCTGGATGGCTCGCATGGGGTAGTACATGGTCACCTCGTGGTGGCTCTGGCTGCTGAAGGCGGTGGCCCAGGGCTGCTCTGACTCCAGGGCTGGCAGGAGAGACTTTCCAGTGAGCTGCACCCGCCTCGTGCCAAAGATGCTGTAAGCAGGGTAGGGGATGGAGAACCAGTCCAGAATGGTCGGCGTCAGGTCTGGAGGGGAGGAAAAGGGTGAGAGGAGGGACAGGCACTGTGGGAGGAAATTCAGCCTCAGAGAGGGGCAGAAAGGTCCCCAGGGTGCTGTCCCTGCAGGGGACCCCATTCTGTCCTCCCTCCTCTCCCTTCTCTGCACTGGCCCTGCCAGTGCTGAGGGCTCAGGGCTGCCCCCAGGGCCAGGACCCTGAGTGTTGGTGTACGGAGGGTCGGGAGCAGCCCACACCCGCCAGGCACAGCTGTGCTCCCTCCCTCCCTCAGCTCTTACCCAGGAGGGTGGCGAAGGCCTGGCTGACCTGCCCCCAGCGCTGGGGGTGCTCGGGGGAGGACAGGAGCAGCGGCTCGGCGGTGCCCGTGCGGTACAGGTTGGTCCTGCCGCCAGGGAAGGGGATGCCGTTGTCGGAGGTGTAGATCACCAGGGTGCTGTTGAGGAAGCCGGCGCGGCGCAGCTCCTCCAGGACCAGCCCGATCCCTGCGGACGGAGGGGCAGAGCTGAGGGGGGAGGGAGGGTCTGCAGAGCTCGCCGGCCCCAGCCTGGCCTGTGGCTCCCACCTTGGTCCATGCGCCCGATGGTTGTGTACTGGGCAGCCAGGTCCGCCCGGGCAGCCGGCGTGTCGGGGACAAAGGCGGGGACCTAAACGGAGACAGGGAAAGGGGCACATGGCTGACACAGGCCATTGTGCCTTCGCCAGCTCCTGCTGTGACACTGGAGACAGTGACAAGGTGGGGGCCAGCCCTGGCTCCAAAAGAGTCTGCTGTCACATGCAGCCCCCATATGGGCCCGTAGAGCCCCACACAGACCCACAGGTTCTCACCTGCACTTGCTCCGGGAGGTAAATCTGTGGCTTCCAGTCAGGGATCCAGCCCATCCCGCTCTCTCCATTGCCAAATTTCTCACAAAAGGCCCCATACTGGGGCTGGGAGTGCCCGCAGCGGTGGGGGTCATGGAAGGCAACATAGAGGAAGAAAGGCCTAGGGATGGAAAGAGGGGATGTGGAGGTGGTGGAGCAAAGGACTGCCCGGAGACCTTCCTGGGCTGTGCTGGGGCGAGCTGGGCTCAGCAGGAGGACTCCCACCTAATCTAGGCTTCTGGATATGGGGTGACCCAGGGACAAGGGGCCCCTTCCTGTTTGTGACCAACTGGGCCATGGGGACACATCTTCAGTGAAGCCAGTTTCCCTCCTCTCCTGTGCCTCTCACAGCCATTCCCGGGACGAGGGGGCCATCTCACCTCTCGTCCTGGCTCTGCAGGAACCGCTGGACGAGCGCCTTGATCCGGGTGATGTTTCTCCCAACCTGCAGCACCGAACTGTTCTCCTCGGTGTAGGCGAAGTCGAAGGGGTACACAGCCTCCGGCCCCACGTGCTTCTTCCCAATTATCCCTGTGAGAATGCAGACAGGTGCTGTGCCAGGAGCAGTGGGAGGAGGGGGAATGTGGCTGCTGCTGTCTCCTCTCTGCGGGGACAGCCACGGGTCCAGGCAGTGCTCCCC
>QWTY01071866.1:0-11989 GCA_008033365.1 Pseudorectes ferrugineus | reverse complement strand
ACATATTGAAAAACAATAAAATCATGGCCCTTAAATTAATTAGAGTATTTTCGCTTCGGTATTTTTCTTTCATGTGGTATTCAGAAATGATACCTTCCTTACCATCGTTTCTCAGTGTCAGAGGTGTAGGAGGACTCAAAACTCTGGCGTTTGTGACTGTGTTTTTTACCAGGCATATGTAGCTGCCAACATCGGATGTTTGCACCTTGGAGATGTAGAGATTGCCTGTCTCCTGAGAGATGAAGCGCCTGCTGTCTTCTGCCACAAAAGATGGGAATTCATTAAATACCCAGCTATAGATGATCTCTAAAAGAAAACAAAGAAAATAAGAGAAAGTAATTACAGAAACAATACTGTGTCATGTTAATAGATACACTAAATGAATGTTCATTAGCTTTATTTCAATAATGTATGGGGGGAAAAAAGTTAAAGATTTTTAAAAAATTTTATTTGTTTTGTTTAAAATTGAAAAGAATTTTTTTTCTCTCCTTGGGTTTTTGAAAATAACATAAATGTTAAATCCACAAGTTCCTTGGGAAGACAGATTTAGTTCAGGTAAAATAACTAAATTATTCATCAGACTCAGAAAACAGCAATAAGATATTAGATAATTCCCTTTTCTAGTCTGTTGGGTCAAACCAATAATAATATCCAAGGAATTATTTTCTCTACTTGTTCAGATTTGCAGTGAAATATATCAAGATGATTCCTACAGAGCTATGGATGACTTCTGCAAGTCTGTGTGTATAAACAGGTTTCATTCTGAATGTCTGTTTTTAAAATCCCTAGATTCTAATAACTGTTCAACTTACCTTGCAGGTAATATTACTGCCTTATAGTTCTATCTTTTACATCTGCTTCATTGAAAAATTTCTTAACCCTTCCTTTTTGCAGCTTAACTTCCTATGATCAATGAATTGGTTTAATTCCCTAAACCAAAGCTACCAACTAATCAGTGACTTTTAAAAATAGCAATTAAATCCAGTCCCTTGGTTCTTATTTTTATCCCATGAATCATCTATTCTGTTTACCTGAACATTATATGCTTTTCCCTTTATACTCATAATTAGTTGAGAAAAAAAAATGTTATTTCCTATTATTCTGTATGAGATTATATCATGATTTAATAAAAACCTAGATTCATTTACGTTTCAAAATTAGAAGTATCAGTTAAGTTAATGAGATTCTGATTTAGCAGGATATTCCTTGCAGGGAATTATTCGTGTGGAGTTCCACCAACTCTGACTTTAAAGCCTTAACCCCATGTATACTTCTTTACACATTGTTCTCCTTTTGAACTTATCTTCCATTGTTTTACTCTTTCTTCAGACTTTAAAAACATATTGTTCACTACTTAAACTGGCACATTGGCTGTAAGGGTATTTGTTCTGTAATCTCCCACCTGGACAGCCTTCAAAAACCTGGCTTCAAAATGAGAAAAGCTAAAGCTAGTCCAGGAATATAAAGTCCCCACTACTGCTCCAAGATGCAAACTGCTCCATTGGTATAACAATTTCCAGGCTTTTACACTGAAATTTCTTGTGTGACTACTCGGCTTCAGCAGCAAGAGGAAGACAGTAATTTCAAGTCTGGTTCTCTTATACTTTCATCCCCCTGACACTCAAAATGTTTTCTTGATATAAAGTTAGTTCAAAGATGAAAGGGTCAGAGGGGTGAGAGGAAACACCTCAAAATTTAAATTTTGCTGTGTGGTTTTCTTCTAGTGATAGCAGAGGAACTGGTACAGCTGTTCTTGGTACAAGAGGTGTGAAACACATTACATCCTAGCCAGGAGAGCCCTTTGACTATAACATTATAGAAAGCATTAGAAATTCCAGCTTATTTGTCCTTTCTATCCTGATGTTGTACTGTCCCCTGATATGGTGGTGAGAAAAGAATAGAAAAGCACAATGACTGCTTTTTCAACCAATATAAGCAAACACTGCATGCAGTGTTATAAAGATGCAGTACCTTCTGAATCAATTTTTAAGAAGTTTACCCTAGTTTTGAAATCAGATGAAATTTTTCTCCTGAAAAACTAGTGGTATCAATATAAAAATGTTATGTTAAAGGACTGAACATACTTAGCTAACAGGAGAGGTAGACTGCCTCAAAATGGGAAATTAAACTGCACACACTGACTTTTTGCTAAAATCTTTTTTAGAGTTATGAGTAATTCTGAGTGGCTACACAGGACTCTGAGGAATTAAGGGCTCTCAGAGAGTTCTCAGAGTGCTCAGATTTTCCTTCCTCTTCTGTTGTGTTTCAGGCAAAATACTAATTAGCCCCAAATATGTCTCTGAAACTTTTATTACCACATTTTGCCATAATGTCTTATCTGGCAACAAAATGATTCATGGCAGTACAAAATTCTACAAAGTGATGATGGATACACAAGTTAAAGGAAAATGCACAGGCTTTAACTGAAGACCTGTTACCAACTCAAATGGAAAGCAATCAGTCTCACTAATTGCTCCGGTTTAAAAGTAGTTCAAACCAAATGCAAAACAGTCATCAGTGTGGGTTCATTGGCAGTTCACATAGAAGAGAATTTTCTCCATTTGTAGCCTAAAACCACTTACAATTAATTATTCATTTATTAATTAGAATTAATACTAAGGAACAGATTTCAGGCAATAAATTTTTGTGCCTCTAAGGAAATAAAATACTTAGTCTTTGCCGGTGCTGAATCCAGGGGGATACTGTCATTTTGTCACTTTCTTAATTATTTTTGCTGTTAAAAATGGAGTGATGGATGAATGAGTACTGGGATAGGATACTGAGAAAATAAAAGTAACAGAACTCCTGCCAAATCTGAAACTCAAAGCATTTATGCTATAAAGTTGTGGTTAATGCTTTTTTTTTTTGTGCACACCTACAGCATATGTATTCCAGCCAGGAACCCAAACTCTGAAGTCCAGAAAAAAGTGTTAGTGGTTTACTCCTTGATCATTGTCAGCCCATTGACATTGAAAGAATTGCTCCTATTTTTCATTTCTAAAAATCAAAACCCCAGGAATACACTTTAAAGTACCTGAAAAATGCATCTGGATGGTCAGACCTGGAATTGAACTGGAACTCTTGGTCTCCTTTGCAGGTGTAAACCCCCTTAGACACTTTATGAATTTTTTTCTCCTGTTAGACCTGGTTAATGAGTTCAGCAGATTCTTAAATAAAATTTTGAGGGTCATGTCCATACGCTATGCATAGGCTTCAGTAGAAATACCTCAGGAAAATGTTGCAGACCAGTCAGAAACAACCACAGCTGGCTTGGGATCTGGGGACCCCACAGTTTTTAGCTGACAGAAATAGATGGATGATCTTGCAGAAGTGATTTTACAAAAGGGTGTTCACAGAATGACTGCAATTAAGGGAAAATGGGTGTACCTTGACATTGATCCATTGTGCAAATATCTCACACTTCTAAATTTGCAGCCATAGTAGAGGATGAAACATGCATCGCTGTTCACATTCTTGGACTCTGACTGTTTCTACTTTGCATGCCAGCAAAATTACAAGTTAGAATTTGTAAAAAACAATTGCTAGCAAAGGCTGTCCAAGTATAGAACCTGGGGGTTTGTTTTGTTTTCTTTTGCTAGTTTGTTTTTCTACTGGCAGTATCATGCATAAGCAAATACTCAAATAATTGCCAAGACATATAAAAAAAAACTAACACAAAGACAATAATGGAGAATCAACATTTAAAACATCGCTGTCTCTGTAGACAAGTGTGTCATCTAAAGTAAATGCACAGTAAAATATTCTGAAACAAGAGTGGATGTAGTTACATATCACAAGTCCCACAGGAGTTCAGCACAGGAGCACATGTAAACTGCAAGAAGAGAGGCATTTAAATATTATCTGAAATCCTACTCTTACAAAATGGTAAACTGCTGAGTGAACTTTCAGGGTTTCAGAACAAGAAGCCTAAGACCAAACGGATGACACCAGGTCTATCTGTACACAGTTCACTGCAGTTTTTACTGAACTTCAAGCCTGAATTTTCCTATAATGGTTTATGTTAAAAGATTTTAGAACCGGTGTCATTTGGCTAAGCACAAATACAACTGTCATTGCATTATTTTTTAATAGGATACTGAACTCCAGAGATGCATCTCAAGCCTGACAGATAAATAATAATAACCTTCAAGAGATTTTGGAGCTAAAAGTCAGTTCTATCAAAATCTAAATAAACCAAACCAGAACTTTAAAGTCAGAAAGTAGTTACTTTAGATATGGACCTTCTGAATCCATGTGCTTTTGAGAAAAAGCTTAGTAAATGGTTTTTCCATGCTGTACACAATTTGCTTTCAATAGGGAAAACATAAGTTTAAGACAAAAGAGAAAACTAAAACTGCAGTATACAGAAATTTGGAGTGTTTTAAAGAATATTTTCTGAGTTTACTTTTTATTTTTATGCCCATCTATTTTATTTTTAATGTGACACCAATGGCAAAATCACAAAGAGGATGCAGAGCCCTTCCTGGAAATTACAGTTGACTGCCAACACAAAAGAAAGTTTTCCACAGATACTTTGCATCAACATAAACAGAAACAGAGAATAAAAAGATGGAGAAATTTTGTATTATATAACAATTGTAAATTGACATTTGTCTCGTGGGCTGAAAAACTCTTTTGCTGCTAAATTCTCTTATATATAAAGTCTTGGTGTAAAAATGATGTACGTCATTTTGGTAACTGCAAAATTGATAGTTCCTTTTATGAATGACCAGCCTTGTTTACAGAAGGATGTCTCTTAAGGAAATTTTAATCTTTTTTTTTCTGAAGATGATTTGAAAAGCCTTCCTAATGTTCAATTTGTTTCTGTATTTTATTAAGCACTTTTTAGTAGGCTATGTAGGTGAAAATCTGGGTCACTTGGTGATGAAGAAGTAAGAAGAGTTCATCTATTTCCTGCCAGAATGAATTTATAGTGTGAAATCTTGCTTACTATAATTTCCTAAATGATTTTTGTAGTTCTATTTTCTCTGTTAAACAACACTAATTCCTAAACTGTCACAATGTGATGTACTTCCCGTAATGGATGAAGCTGGAATACTGACATATCAGCATTTTTCTTAGTGCTTTTGGAGATATTCTGATGCAGAAAATGTCAGTATTATGGTAATGCAAAAGTCTTTCTGTCATTGTGGGTCAGTATGAAATAATGCCTGAAGTATTGTAAAGAGAGCTGTGCTGAAGCACTCAGATAGCACCAAATATTCACTCCTGTGTTGGTTACTGCATGAAGGTTTCCCAGATTTTCTTCAGGGTTTTTCTCTTAAGAAATTGCTCCTTTCCTCCTTTTAACATGAGGTTTCTGGACAGCCTTCTCACCAGTCCTGTTAGCTAAGCGGTATTTTGGGTGCAAGTGAAGACATAACAGGAAGGTTGTCATATGAACTCTATTAAGGTCACTGAAAACCTAAGTGTCCACAACATGGATAAATTTTGCCTATTTAAGGGCAAAGCATGCAAAACACCCATCCCATAATTGCATTTCTGTGGAGTTATGATGTTTGTACAAGAAATAAGTCTGGGTTTAGTCTTCTTTTTGTAACGCAGTGGGAGATCCTGTTGGAAAAATATATTTCTCTTCCTCCATTTAGGATTTGCTTTCATTACTTTAATTCCACAAGATGGCAGTACGCAATGAATAAATGTTACTGACGTCTGATGACACTCAGAATCTGAGATAATCTGGGAGTTTTAGAAACTCTGAGAAGTTTTTTTTCCTATTTTTTAATTGATAAGTAAAACAGCACAAAGTACACTTGAGATTACAGGCTGAATTTACTATACATAGCTATAAACCATGAACTTTGCAAGACGTCTTTGCTTTAGCATTTAGAATTATTCTGTTTAAATGAAATAAATGATCAGGAAAAATATAGGCCTACATCTCCCCTTCTGAAAATATGAAGCCTAATTTTATATTAAGTCCAGTTTTCAACATTTTCCTCACAACTGCTGTTTGGATATTCTGTATAATAGCCACAGAATGAGGGTGCAGTAGCAATGCTCTCTAGTGATGGGGAACACTTCACATTCAGAGGGAAATAGGCTTCTTTTTAGCTAAAATGAATGATAACAATGGGTTGATCCTCCAGCCTCCCATCACAACCAGATAAATAATTTTGGTGCATTTCTTTGTGCTGCTATGGTTTGTTATCAGTGCTCATTAATTGTCCAAGAAAATATTTAATGAACATCATTTATTTGTTGCGTTGTAACACACCCACATAGAGCAAACAGATATTGTTGATTTATCAGTTAGCAATGAAATTGCTTATTTCCTTCTCTGAGGGCTCTGTATCTACTGCTCACTTATCTGAAACACAGTTCTACCAATCACATATTTGTCTTTCTTCAGATTCAATTACAGTGATAAATCTCCAACTATTTTCTTTCTTATAACCATCCACACAGCCAATAACTGAAATTATGCCAGAAAAGGTAAATGTACTGTCAGGATTCATCTTGTAATGGAGGATATAAATATCAAATTGTTACTACCAGTGTAGACAGTCAATATAGTCTCATTTGTACTATAATATGTATGAAATTTAACTGGTCATTGAAACATAAAAAGACTGATGAAATGTCTTTCTCGTACACGCACTCTTTAAAGAGACTGCATAGCACACGACAAAAAATACAGCTTTGAAAAGATATTGGATTATCACGTGTATTTGATTGTCATTGGTATGATTTTCATATTAAAAAGAAAATCTGTTCCAGAAAGTGTTAAAATACTGTTATCAAAACTATAGGTTATTCAGGCCCTTTTTTGCCCTCAGTCAAGACCAGATATTCTTAGCCCAGTCTTAAAGGATGTCCAGTGATTTATATTCCTAAATTTAGATCTTCACAATAACCTATTTCTTTACTTGGATAATTAGACAGTTATCCTTAATATTCGCCTATAATTTTTTTAAATACTGTTTATTACTTATACCAAATACCATATTGGAAGTATTGAAAACACGTTATTGAAGAGCAATATTAAACTTTTACAGTTACAGTGGAAGACCATCATCCCTGTGTATACCAAACTTCTGTTTGCAAAGCTTTTTGAAGATTTTGAATCTTCTGGTTTATTTTATTATTTTCGTCTCTACTGCTTTTCTACATCTTATGATGTAGGACCCAAAGCTGGACATCAACACTATTGAGCAGCGGAACAACAGTCACTCATACTCCGCAGGTAGAAGTTCTCTTAGGATGTCCTAGAATTCTACTACTGAAATATCCATTCTACTAAGTATTCTGTTATTTTTTGCAATTACATTTTTCTAAGGAAAAATGCTGTTTCATCACTTATTCCTTTTTATTCTATTTGTATATTTGATCTTTGATAAGTACAGTAATCTGCATTTTGCTGAATGGTGTTATTCATTGCAAGCAATTTCTCCAATGCACTGATCATTTTTGGTTTTCATTCTGCGCTCTGCAGTAATTGTAACCTCTTGCAGGAGTCATTCTCAAATGCTAAATATGCCTTTCTTTTCTCTAGGTTACTCACACTTTCAAAAAGATAAAATTAAATTTGGTATGATTTGTTCTTGACAAATCGATATTGGATAT
Organism: Pseudorectes ferrugineus; assembly: GCA_008033365.1. Taxonomy (NCBI): domain Eukaryota; kingdom Metazoa; phylum Chordata; class Aves; order Passeriformes; genus Pseudorectes; species Pseudorectes ferrugineus. The sequence goes on along the minus strand of QWTY01071866.1, from coordinate 4,402 downwards.
TTCTTAACACTTCATTATCATCTTATTGCATACAAATTCAGTGTTTAATATTCTATTAAATAGAAAATATATTGTATTATAATATATTATATATTATATTTTTGCAAAACTCAAGCTCTATGAGCCCTCCTTTATTAAAGCAAAACAAAAAATGAACAAAAGCCTCCAACAACAAAACAAAAGCAAACCAATTTGATTTTCTTGACACACTTTGAAGTAATTTTTAAGATACACTAGTCTCAGTAACTTTTTCATGTAAAGAAATGTTTAGACATACTTCAAGGCCATTCCATCAAATATATATTTTTCTTTTATGTAAATAAAGAAAATGCTGAAATGACAGAAATTTATGGGGGAAAAAAAGCTGATGTGAGAAACAAATAAATTTGTGATAATGTTTAAAAGAATTTTTTTAAGGAAGAAAAGCACTGGAAACAGAAAATTCTGACAAGGCAGACAAACTACAAATAGGAAGTTTTAAAAATCTTTTAAAAGCAATTATGAGATTTTTAACAACAACTCTGCTATTGATATACATATATTGTTAGGTAGGAATGGAAATCAATACTTATGTAGAAAATTCCTGAATGCTCCATATAAATTGAAGTTCTATGATTTATGACACACCAGTTAATACAAATGCCATTGTATATTGTTATTTGCTATGAAAAGTAGAAAAAAAATTAGGTGGTAAAGAATAATAAAGTTAAATAATATAAATAATTAATACTAGAGAATCACTATTGAAACTACTGGAACATCTACAGCCAGCAGGACCAGGGCAGTGACCGTCCCCCTGTACTCAGCACTGCTGAGGCCACACCTCGAATCCTATGTTCAGTTTTGGGCTGCTCACTGCAAGAAAGACATTGAGGGGCTGGAGCGTGTCCAGAGAAGGGCAAAGGAGTTGGGAAAGGGTCTGGAGCACAAGTCCTGTGAGGAAGCTGGGGGTGTTCAGCCTGGAGAAAGAGAGGCTGGGGGGGATCTTCTCAGTCTCTGAAACTACCTGAGAGATTGTAGCCAGGTGAGGGTGAGCCTCTTCTCTCAAGGAACAACTTAAAGGATGAGAAGAAATGGCCTCAGGTTGTGCCAGAGGAAGTTTGAATTGGATATTAGAAAAAACTTCACCAAAAACATTGGAACAAGCTTTCCGGGGAAGTGGTGGAATCACAAACCCTGCAGGTATTTAGACGATATACAGCCATGGCACTTAGGATTGCTGGATTTCATGATCTTAAGGGTCTTTTCCAATCTAAATGATTCTATGATTTGCAATTTCCAAAGACAAGAATTAGAGTTAATTTTGGTCTATCATTAGAAAGGGTAATCAGGAAGATGCACATCATTACAAATTCATCAGTTTCAATCTCAGATGAAATAGTTCAATGGGTGATACAAGACTTGATTAATATCCAGTTTAAAAAGTGAGATATAATTAACAATATTGGAAGAAAATATATCTAACTCTAAACTAACTCATTTTTATCAGTCTTTTTATTGACCAAGAGAGCAAAGTTTCTGCAATGTATCTAGAATTCAAATTCATATTTTATAAAAGAACATGTTGATTAAAATAATTGGAATAACCTCAAAAGTAACTTATTGTGCATTGAAGGAAATTAAAACTGACTGCAAAGCCTGATCAAGAGGACCAGATGTGGAATTCTTTGTCCTCTATTGTTGACCATTTTAAGAATTAAACCTATGCAGTTGTAATCACTGATCTACAGGAAATATAAGATTTGGCAAGGGCAAATATGCAGAACAAGTCACTGGTAAACTCTGATTTCGATAGCTTATTATTATTAGAACATTTTTAATGATGGAAATGTGTTCAATCTACAGCAACACAAGTTGATTGTTTCTTATAATTTGAATGAACAAGAGTTCTGTGGTAATGCTTAACTAACTTATATTCATATGAAAAGTGTGGCCCTGGAAAATAAAGAGTATATTGTTTAATGCTAGGAAAACATCACTGTGTAGAATATATGTGGAAATTATTTTCTCTGGCAAAACATTCAACAGAATTTAAAGGTGTTTTTTTCCTTTTTTCTCTTTCGCACTTTATGTTTCTCTTGTTGTCTGATCATGACACTTGATTTTCTCTACAATTTAATGGCACTGGTGATAGTTACTTCAGCACTCTCTACTTCTTCTCTGTCTGATGCAGCGGTGAGTACAATGAAAAATCCTGCTCCAGAGCTGTGTCACTTGTAGTGAACTCCAGAAACCTGCACCCAAGGGGACTATATATGGAAATTTCATTTTATGACTACTGCAATGATACCAATAGATAAAGCATTTTGAAGGAATAACTAGGACATTTTTCAAAACAAAAATCAAAAGTAATATTAGGGTGAGGATCATCCAAATTTATAGAATATTGCTCTGTCTTGTCTTTTTCAGCTGAGAGATGCAAAATGCATAACTTTCCTTATTCAGCAGAAGAAACCGTCAAGCAAATTCTGTAATTTGGCTACAAATACTGACCAGTACTTCAGGTATAATAGTATCAGTCTCTCCAGGAGTTTATATATTTGTTTCAGTTGAGTTTCTTGTACTTACAAGAAAGAAAGCAATTTAAATTTGTCCCTTTATACCTCAGTCACCTTGATTCCTAATGCCAGGAAGGATTAATAGTAGTAGAAAGATTTCTTTAACAAGATTTAAATTTGGGCTTCTTGGTATAGAAATGAAAATAAAAGGCAGCTAGAGTTCTAGTTTATGCTTCAAACCACCTTTTTTTTAAGCAGAATTCACCAGTCTTTACATGCAGTTGATGTCATGGGAATTGTACTGTCAAAACCTGGGTACTTGGAGTCTATAGTTACCCTTGTATGACCATACACACCGAACTTAAGACACAGCCCACTGCCTCTCTGCTTTATATTCTCTTGATGTTAAGTGTTTTCATATAAAGGCTTTTGCTGGGTCTATCTGCAGGTCAGTGTTTGGTGAATTCCACCAAGACCATGACACAATATGATTGATGAACCTTTCTCAGGCCTGCTTTTTGGTCCTATAGTATTTATTATCCTAAGGTCTCAAATGAAGTGCAGTACCACTATCATCACTTTTATTTGAGAAAACTGAAGAAGGTAGAAGGAAGTGACTTCCCAGAAGTCCTGAATCAAGCAATAGTCAAATGGATATCTCCACTAATGCATAATTCTTTTAATTTCTAATATTTGTTCCTCTCCTCACCAGCTCTTTGTATAGCTACAAGAAATGCCAAAACACACACACAAAATATTACAGCCAAAGAATCCTTAGTATCTTCGTGGATGAACATCAGAGACAGGTAGCTACTCCCTCATCCTTCCTCTGAATATGATTTTCAAATACGAAAAAATTAAATTAGCAATATAAACCTCATAATCCCCCAGATATTAAAGTTTTAGTGCTCAGCTCCTTCTTGGTATATTTTCTAGGCTTAAATGTACCAAGGAATGGATCTTCCATTACATTTTTCTGAACATAATGGAACTGGTGAACATATGTTTCAGAGAATAGCATAAAACCAATTTTATAGTCCACAAAAGAAAATTTGTACGTATTAAGAATGATGGTGACAGATGATTTTTTACACCTTAATTAAAAAATAACTCAAAGTGCAGACGAAGAGGAAGAAACATGTCACATTAGCAAACTGTCCCAGAATGCTGATATTGCTGTTCCACCAGGTTGTACAAATAAATCACCACAAATAACGTCAGCAACAATAAATCATTTAAAATGTAACAAGTTTGAGAATGTAACTGCTACCTGTTTCTACATACAGACATTACACTGTTGCATTCATACGCACACTGTTCCGCACTACTGGAAACCCAGTGAACTGCTTCCACCCATCTTCTACTTGTCACATAATTGTTATTTAGAGATAATATGTAGCCTTCTGTTGTCTTATTTTTAGCCTAGACCAATATCCCAGGATTATGTATCCCCTCCTCAATTTTGTCAGCAATAGCAGTCAAAGTGAAACATTGTATATACATATGATGTGTCATATTACATATACATATCTCATGGAAGAAGAAAGTATTTGTCCAACTCTCTTGTTCTTTTTGTTTATTCTAAAGGAAATATCATTGATAAAATAATGCAAACAGCAAGCAGTCCTGCTCTCACTTGTTCTGATGATGTACACAGTTTTCAGAAGTCTTATTGTTTTTCAAAATCCATTTCCATTTAGGAATAGGAATAAATTGTGTTATGATGCCTGAAGATTTTTAGCTTTTTCATATATTAGTAGCTTTGTAGATTTTTAATAAATAACTGTATAGTTTCTAGCACTTTCTTACACTTTAGAACAGTAGTTACCCTTTCTCACATATTATGTCACACTCTTGAAATTCTGTTTGGTTTTATTTTCAAGGAAAACAACTTCTAACAAGGA
>QWTY01071858.1:1315-11561 GCA_008033365.1 Pseudorectes ferrugineus | reverse complement strand
GAACATTTTAAAAATGCAACATAGTTAGGTTATATATGTAGAAATAATAAATGAAGCAATGATTGATCAAACAAGCACAAGCACCACATGTCATTAGATGACATCAGGAACAGTTTGCTGCCTCTCATTTCACAAGGCCTGGCAGGTAAACATGCTCTTATAAGTAGCACAACGCTTTGCATCCAAAAATCACTAACTTGTAGGCATCAGCACTCCTGAATTCCACACAATACTCATGAACGAGATGAAAGCTTGAAGCTCGGACACAATCAATCATAAATCATAGAATATTTATGAACGAGTAAGTAGAATTTCATCTACAAGGCATTGCCAACAATTTCCAGTGAGTCTCCGCATTATGCTGGAGAAAAAAATAAAAATTCTGCTATCCTCATCATTTTCAGTGACCTGGCAGAAGGCAGACTGACTCGATATCAATTATACACTGTGCATCATAAGCTTTAATAAGCTATGAGCATCTTTTTTTATGAACTAAGAACTAGTTCCTTGCATAAAGTGGCACACACATCAACTTCAGCTACAGTTGCACACACACTGGAGTAAAGCCACTGATTCTCAACACTCAAAAGAAGGTAGCATATTTCTGAGTATTTCGTTACATAAAGAATTGTAACTCCAAGATGTGCTGATTTGCTGTGGGACGATTCTCTTTATGAACAGAGTAGGTTAACTTCAAGTAAAAGCTTACTGATCTAAATCAAAGTTACTCTAGTTTGTTTCTACATAGGACTCTATCTAGTGCTAGAAACAAGATTCTAGATCTTGACTGACACTATTTTCCTGATACTAGATGCACATTAATTTTGCAGGCTTAGTACACACATTTAGCCCAGTATTTTCTGCTTTTAATAAGGCATTTAGTACAAAGAGAGCAAGGTGCCTTATTAGAATAAATTTGTTGACTTGTGAATGTTCACAATAAAAAAACACCAGCTATTTGTTCCTATAAAAATGGCGGATTGATTATTTCTAGAACATCAGTGTATCTAAAGCAAATTTACATTGTTTCTGACAGCTTCTGCACTGATAGCAAAAACCTATCATCTTTATCTTCAGAGCATCAGCAAAGGCTATTAAAATTCATTACACCCCCTGCTACAAATCTAGAGTACAATGCTGTCACAAACAAACCACCCTCATCTCCCGTGAGTCAGGACCTGCAACAGAGAGTAGACCCCTGACTTGTCAGCTGGTTGCCAAATAGGCTTTGGTCCATGACTCTCTTATTGCAACATTAAATAGATCCGATTTCAGAGTAGGACAGGAAGTGAGGAACTGTTGCCTATCTTGTAAAATAAAGAATACGGTTTCTCTCAGTTAATATACAGTGTATAACAGGAAGCAACAGATCTGTATCTTGTTCAGCTAGTAGAACATGACTTGACCATGCTTGCTCACCTTTGCTATTCCTTCATCTTCAAATAATCCAATTTTCTAGCATGGTCACTCACACACATGAAATTACAAACCCTGCTTACAAGTACATTAGCAGTTCTGAATTCAATTTCCATATTCAATGCCCCAGTAACATAGAGAACTAATTCTTTTTTTTTCCAGATTGTTACCTCAGTACAGTCCCTCAAAGAAGGGAGGATTTGGCTCTTGTCCCAGGTGGTAATTCATGCAAAAACTTAAAACGAAATTACAGAGAGATGTTTTTAAAACATGAAATGGAGAAGTCTGACTAACAAGGTTTCAAAATACGGAAAATTTCATTTTTGTATATATGATTCATCATGAATATGAAAGCTTACAATGAAAATAATTTTCAAACTGTGGCAACACTACAAAACCAATTGGTCAGTGATCGCAGCTGGCCCAAGTCTTTTCAGCTCAGTGATCTCTCCTGGCCACTACCACACCCACATTAGAAACATACCTGTCCTTGACATCTTTCATAAGCTGCTGCAAGTCAATCTCCTGCTTCCTCAGGTTTCCAAATGAGGACTGGTTTTCCACATAGCCCTTCCCTCCAGCTCCCAGGCTGATCTTCACAAATGATGCTTCAATACTTCCTTGAACAAAATCTTCAAACTTCCCCATGTATTTTGCAAAGTCAGACTCCACAATCACTAGGAAAGCAATAAAACTAATTTCTATCTGTGAAGAAAAGTGCTGAAATGGTCCTTAAGCGATTGGAGGAACAGATACTTACAGAAAATACGACAAGTTAGTGAAGGCAAGGAACAGTATGAAGAGGTAAATAATGAAATTTACAGCTCTACAACTCTTGCTTCTGCTCTTTTCATGCTTTCATCATCTTTGCTCTACTATCTTTCATATTTTGCCATTTTAAGAACACTTAAGGTGACTGAAGTGCTGAACTCAGATGCTATGAAATATTTACAAAGAATGATTGAAAGTTATTTCAGCTACAAAGAAAACTACAAAGCACACCTGTTTGTACAATAGTGCTAGTATTTTGACGTTATTTTGACAAATCTCATCACAGGGCTGTCCCAAAGCTCCAGTGGAAAAATCTAACTGGTTTAAAACAACTCTGAATTTTTTCACACCTAAAAACCAGAGAACTGGCTCAGAAACAGCTAATTTTCCAAGCCAGCTGCAATGAACATCTTTGGTTAGGGATTTATCTATTTTCCTGTATGTAATTGTGACATGTCCATAAATATGGGATTCCATCTCATTTATCTTAAAACATGGGTGGGACTGCTATAGTTGGATGAAGAAAAAAGTACAAGGGTCAACCTTTTTTAACAGTCTGTGCAAGACAAACAGAATCAGTGGTAAAACTCGCTTGGCCTGGCCTGGACAAGCATTCCCTGGGCTACCAACACCAACAAGACACTGTTTATTCACTGCTTTTGACCTGGAGTACAGTACAGTTTCACACTACTATCACATACAACTCCCCAAAATATTCTAGGGATATTCCTGTGGCTGCAGACAGCACTGTTATTAAATAGTAGGACTGTCCAGCCTGACAACCCTCAGCACTCTATTTAATACTCTATCCAGGCAAAACTTTCTTCTTTTTTTAACCAACACTTATTATTACCAGTTTTAGTTACATAAATGGTCAAGTGAGAAAAGATCCATTCATCTCATTCCCGTGGATGGAGGATTCCTTCAGAGCATTCCCCTGAGAGGAGTGCTCTAGTAACACAATTGAGAATAACCAAACAGATTAGGGTATTGTTTTTATCTGCACTAATAGTTCTGCCCTACTATGGCTTTACCTGGTTTTATTGGTTTGTCTTCAGTAAGCACATCACTGAGGGTGACTGTCAAGAAATGATACTTGGGCTTCTGCCAGCACCAGAATTTCCTCCTCTTCGTAACTAAGCTCAAAAGCTGCAGCTTGTCTGAGGCGTTCAGGTGGGAGACAGGGATCAAGTCACCTCCACCGTCAGTTTCTCTCACGAAATTCTTCGTTGCTTTTGCAAACATCGTGGGGAATCAATTAAAGCCTGAAAGAATACATCTGTTTTCAAACAACTACAGTTGTAAAGTATAAATATTTACATTGTCATTTTAGGAAGTTCTTCACAGAATTGGTATTGATGAAGGAACACATAGCATTTTCCCCCTATCTTCTCCACTCTGAGCTGGGAAGGAGTTCAAATCACTTGTCCCAATATAAGTTTTCTCAGTAACTAAAAAAAGAATTTTAGTTAAGAGGAACATTCACAGGTTATTAATCCGTTAGGGCGGAAAAACTTACACAGCTTACCTGAAATTCTATGAAAAAGCATCTACTAATGAGCACCCTGTAGAGACCAGCTGGGATGAGGAGAGCACTGGGGCAATGGTAGAGGATTTCTGCCTCCCCACAGGATCCTTCTTTTATTACCTAACATAAAACTTACTGCATATAAGGCAATTAGGTATTACTCACACAAACTATCTTGATCTTTTTAACAGGGAGTAAACACATGGAGCAATAATAACAACTGTTCTATAAAAAGCACCAAGTACGTGAGCTGGCGTCTTTGTTACTAAGTTTTGTTTCTGAACTACACCCCTGAAAAGTTCCAATTAATTTTTTTATTTATGAACTCTTTTTTACCTTTACTGTTTTCCAATTTTCTATTTTTCATTTGCATAACTACAGCTAAATTGAACATACATTATTTGCAACTGTTATTCACAACTGTTATTCATAGCCCCTACACTACTACATACATTATCTTACTGTTGCTTTGCAATGATTTTAATTAAAAATTATCAGCATCTCTTATCATGTTAAGTTCTTCTTTATCCCCAGGAATGTATTTTGCTGTATTTACAAGGAACATTTTCCAGTAACGAAAACTGGCTAAACTCACAGAAGAAATGGTAAAAATGACCATTCACGGGTGCTAAACACACAATTCTAATAAATTAATATTTGATCTTTTTAAATAATCTAATCATTCTAGTTCTTTCAACTCTGTGTTATCTGAGCTAATAATATCTTCATAATTAAATCAGTTTTTTTAAATCTGGCAGCATTTCTTTAAGTCCCCCAGCTGACACTGACTGGAAAGTTCAACTAAGATCATAAGATGTCTCAGCTGGGTATCCACACTTTCATGATTAATTACCTGTCTTGCTCCACAGAGATCTTAGATTTGTCATTTACAAACACAGGCCAGAGTAAGAGAGAACAGACTTCAAACAAAAACTGATATTGCAGTGAGCACTCAGGATTAGTGACAGAAAATGGAAACCTGAATACAGATACCAGTGCTTGGACCACAGGCTCCGTATTTTAGTATTAGGGGGGAAAAAAGGCATTTTGCAGATGCAAATTTACCTTTCCGTTAGTTTTTCCCAAATCCCATTTCAGATATTCCACACAGTATTTACCAATTCATGCTGAGGTATTTACCTCCACATGAATCCTCTATGGCCTAGTCTGTGTAACAAATAAAGGGTGTTTTCCAACACCACCTGCATCAAAAGGATTTGAGCAATGTCAAAGTCGCATAACATTTTACTGAAGAGTCTTCTGGGGCTTTCATTGTAACTGCAGCTGCAGCAAACCCTGCAGCACCACCTCAGCTGGGAGCACTGGGAATATTTCCACTGACTTTCTTGTTCTCTGACCTTTTCCTAAACTGAACTGAGACTGATTTTTTGCATCCTTTATTTCTCCTCCTTAATTTTCCTGGTTTTAATCTCAGTGAGAACACTTTAACAGAAGAAAGCAATGCAGATCCACTGCAGCAGAAAAGAAAAAAACCCAAATCAAACCAAAGCTAGTTTCCTTTATCCATAGGACTTCTTTTGCAGGAGTCTATATTTTGCAAACAGCCAGACTGATTCGTAACGTAGGGGACCACTGAGAAAACTCTCATTGCCTGCATTATCTGCCTTTGCCCAGCATAACCTTCTTCAAACATTTCTGTACTTTACATGACTGCTCACTCATCCTGATCCCCTGCTGCATAGCCAGCTCACATGAGCACAGTCTCTGAAAAAAGAAAAAGGCCACCAATTTCTGAGTTTATCATAAAACAAACTGCAAAACCAGGTCCTAATATTTGGCATTCTTACAAACTCACTAAATCTCATGAGAGGAACCACTGCACCAGTCTGTAAAACTTCCAATTTACAGTGTTTTACCTTCACTCCCCATCACCATGCTCTTGACTAGCAAAAGAAACATCCAGGGAAGAGGACAGAGTGCTTGTGAGGACTAACAAGACTCACCAGGCAGGAGAGATGAGAGCAGTTTTCAGCCTCAAAATGATGTCAATGTCTCCCACACTTTGCTGTGCTGGTAATGTCTTTGCAGGGAGCATATTTTGCTGGTGTAGGCATACCTGTAAAGCAAGAATATTCTATCCAAATCCCTCCTTATTTCTCTTTGGATATAGCACCTTTAACACAAATTTGACAATGCACCCAAATACCTTGCTTCACTACTTCCCAGAACAGAGACCCAGAGCTATTATGCCCCTAGCCAACATCAGGGGGTTAATACAGCCACGAGGCTCAATGGCATCCTGACCGCATGGACATGGAGTGGTTACAGACCCAGCATTAAGAAAACTCTGCTTTGGGAGCTTCTTCCTCTGGATATTTTAATAGAGCTGTGTTTGGTTTGACAGAAATAAAAGGGAAAGTATCAAGCTGGTAGGAAACGCCTGTCAGAGTGAATTCACTCTTGCAGATTGATAGCTAAGCATAAAAGCAGAAAAGAAAGGAGGAGTACCTTCCTTGCCTACCAAAAAATCTAAAATTAGCCTGAACCTGGGCTACAGGAAGATTATTTAATGGCAAGGATGAGATCAAATGAAGATAATGACACCAATTTCATTGTTTACTTAAACACACAAATCTCATTCTGCTTCTTTGCTCTGTAGCTCCCTAACTCAGTATAGTGGGACATTAAATCCGAAACAACATTTTATGAGCCATGAGTGTTTGCCTCTGTCATTACAAAAAAAAAAACCCAAAACAGTTACCTGATATTTCTCACATTCTGTATCTTTCACATAAAATACAAAAATGTGTTTTTTTTTTTTCTCCCTAAGATTACACAGCACACGGGGCACAGTACACAGGAAATTTGGTAGCAGGGTGACAACTGGATTGCCAAATGCCGTGACATCCCTTCCTACAATCCAAGCTGTAAGGAAACACAACGCCTGAAGGCCAAAAAGGACCAGGCAGGAGCCTCAGTGTTGGAAGGGCTGTTAGGCATTAACCACCGTGTAGGAGTGGTAATGGCCTTGGAATCCTACAGGAGTGCGAGTCTGTATCGGAAGGGAACTGGAGCATGGAAGTGACGACATGCACGTTTTGTGTTTTATTAAAGAATATTATGGTTATTTTCACCTCCTTTCTAGGTAATTTAAAAGGAAAAAAACCCAGCATCCATAAGAGCTAATACACAAAGCCCAGCAGGGCTGTCCACACAATGCATTACAGTCTTTGAACGCATGTGGTCCCCAAAAACACATCCAAAATATTTTAGCCCTGGGTGAAGCCCTCTTTTTGTTCCTCGAGGACTCTGCAGCACGTGCCTCCACAGACCGGTGCCGCAGGCTCAGGCACCCCGAAGGGATGCGCCGCCTTTCCCTGGCCGTGGGCGCCGTCCTGCGGGGTGCGAGGGCTGTGGGAAGGCCCGCGCTGCCCGGCGCTGGGTGCGCGGTCCCGCCCGCCTTGCCGGGAGCGCCTCGGGCAGGCGAGCACCGCACCGCCGCGCCACCGCTCACAGCACCGCACGGGCACCGCGGCCACTCCACTCGCCCCGGGGCGGGAAGGACAGCCGGGCGCGGCCCGGAGGCCGCAGCGGCTCCCCGTGCCCCCGGGAAGGGAGGAATGGCGGCGGCCGGGGGAGGCAGGCACGGCCGGGCCGCACCGCCGCCCCAAGCCCGCTCCCGTACTCACGGCACTCCCGGCGCTCCCCGCCGCCGCCGCCACCGGGGATGCGGCGCGCTCCGCCCGCCAGGCGTGACGAACCGCGCCGCGCCCCAGGCGAGGGGCCGCGGGCGAAGCTCTGCGAGCAGCTCCCGTAGCAGCGGGGGCTCCGTGCCGGGAGCGGCGCGGCGGGGGGAGCGCAGGCCCCGCCCGGGTGCCTGGGCCGTGCGGGCGCGCGGCAGCGGCGCCCCGGGCGCCTTCGCCATGTTAAGGCGCGGAGCCGCCGCCCAGCCCAGGGCAGCGGGCGGGGGCCGGGGCTGTGCCCGCGTCCCTGCGAACCCCCGGGGCGGTGCTGCCTCCCTCTGCCTGATCGCCCTGCTATGAGGGTTGGAAGCGAGCGCTGCAAGCGTCCCGCTGCGTGGGGCGGCGGCCCGGCACAGGCACCCCGCGGCAGGTGGTCGCGGTGTGGGGCAGCCCTGTGAGTGGGGCGCTAGAGAATTCCCATTGGGATGGGACAGACGGTTGTGTATGGCTGCAGCCTGGCAGATAACACTGGCAGCTGTCTTTCCCTCCAGGTATTTGCCTGACAGCGATGTTCTATGACACGATCGATAAAGACATCTTTGTGACAGCCTCTCAAGCCCGGCCCGGGTCGCCCGTGGTCAGAAATGCACGGGGCCAGTGCGAAGTCCGATGGAAGCAAGAGGCTTGCCACGATTTTGGCTGCGAGTTTGCAGCTCTGGGTTGGTGCTGCGGGCCTTGCGAAGCCGCCGTGGACCGAACGGGAGCTCCCAAGCCAAGGTCCCCAGTCCAGGGACCTTGAATAGCAGCACTGTCGAAAATGTGAGGTGTGGTCATTGGAGCCTGGGGGCAGGTTCATGAACCGCAGTGTGAAATACTGAGCGCCGTCACAGGATCTCAGCCCTCTGAAAACACCACAATAAAATAACTTGGTTGTTTATGATGCCAAAGGAGTGTTCCAGTGAGAAACAGATGAGTCTGCAGAAACCCAACGAGTAGTTTTTTCACGATAATAAATATCAAATAAATGTTTTTCAAGTGAACCATGCCACAGGCTGGGAACTTCCCTTGTGGTTTGAACAGAGAGTATTTGAGGCTGGGGGTAAAGTCACAAATGTCACATCACCAGATCTTAATGGACTAACACCCAGGCTTCGGAACAAAGGGAAGGTGAAAGCTTAATGGCTTTAAAGGAACAATGACCTAGGTGAAAGGTATCAGTAAATGCACATAGCTAAAGTAGATCCATTTCTTCCATTTAGCTACATACAGTATCCAAACCTTCCAATGAATTTCAGCTGATTTTAATCCATCACCCCCTTCTGATATCGCCAGGTGACATCCTTATTGATTGAATGATAAAACAGATTTTCCTTCTGAGGTTTCACCTGTTTACAGAAATTTGAACAAATAGCCAGGATGGAACTAAGTACCTGTGTTTGTGACAATTTAATTTTTATGAACTAATAAAAATTATAAAGCTCCATTCTTAGAGCTTCTGCCTGAGAAAAAGTACCCACACATCCTCAAGAGATCTCTTTTTAGGATCAGCACCGAGCTGCAGAATTGCTAGCTCCAGTAATAATCTGGCCAGTAATAGTACACGTTTCATAAGCTATCATGTGTTTTTCCAGGGAGTGGCAATGTGTGATCCATTTCAAATGCAAGAGTCTGCTAAAGCGTATTTTGAGAAATCAAGGCAGGAAGTTGCACTGAACCACATTGCCATGGAAATATTCACTGGGAAGGGAGGACTTAAATAAAACTAGTGAAACTTGCTGGTAATTTTAAGGACACTACCAGCAGTTGCAAATAGAGGGTACCCACACCAGGAATATTTCCATGTTTTCAAGAAAAAGTCTTCAACAGAAATCATCTATCCATCTGAATGGCACCAGCTAACATAGGATAATTTCCAGATGCTTCTCATTAACTAGAAAAGACAGAATCATAGGTTGTTAGCAAACAGTTTTGGGGCTATGCAGCAATTAACTTTGAGGCTTCCGTCTGTCACAGAAACCGGCTGCAAATAGGAGACATTTAGGACTGAACACCCACCTTGAGCCTTCAGTCTTCGTGGAGATGCTCTTCAGGTGCACTGCACAGTCAAAATTCACAGCCTGTGGTTACTCCATGACCAGCTGGGATGCCAGCAGGGAGAATGTCTTATCAGAGAGATACACAATCTCAGCGTGGTCTGTCAGCCACAGACTCCATCTCCTGAGCTGAAGCATGAAGTGCATCACTGCTGTGTTAGAAGATCCTTCTGCATTGCTCCTCCATGAGAAGATCGTCTTGCAGAAGGAGCAGAGGGACAAAACCAGAAACAATTGCCTCTGGGACAAACTGCTCTTGGTATAGGACAAGTTCTGGCTCCCTTTTACATAAGTTAAGTGAGGCAAGTGACTTCACAGCCACAACTTAAAAAATGAGTAATGCACATAATAAGTGAATAATAACACAGAAGATAGTAATCTGAAAGGGAAAAAAGACCCCAGCAAAATAGTTGTATGCTTTTTGAGCATGGCTGTGTGAAATTCCTCAGGTATGACATTTAAGAAATCACTGAGCATGCCACCACAAGATGTCAGCATTGCAGAATGGTTATTCCTACCAGAAACAGAAAAGGTTTTTAATTGTTTTTTTGTATGATGGCATAATCTGACCTTATTTTTTTCAGCCACTGACATTATGATGTCAGTCCAAATTTAGTTGCAAGGGGGAATTTCTTAAGCCGCTTTTTTTTTAATCTCAAAAACTTTTTAAAATGCTTTCACAGCATGAACAGCAGTACTAATGGCAAGCAATACCTTGTAGCTATCAATGTGTTGTTTCAGGCTGCATCCAACCTGGCTAGAAAGTGCTCACTAAAATGGTGCCTGTATATTGA